>PVJH01008345.1:0-61465 GCA_004026705.1 Nesogale talazaci
TAGCCAGGTCAAGCATGTCTGAGCCGGAGGGCTCCTGACAGGTCCCCCTTTTTTATTTTTTCAAGTAATATCCTCCCAGGAACTCCACCTGTCTTAGGTTGTCAGGACGCACACTCAGTCCTTACCCGTCATCGGTCAATGGCCTTCTAATGTCACCATGGCCTGTCTTAGGTTGGTAAAGAGTGCTCCTGATCTTACCTCTTTTAGTTCTTAAACCCTGATAACTGATCGCTTTGACAACTCATGGTCCACACGCTGGTGTGCTTCATCCATGTGGGCTTTGTTGCTTCTGAGCTGGGTGGCCGCTTGTTTACTCAAGTCTTTAAGACCCCAGATGCTACATCTTTTGATAGCCGGGCACCATCAGCTTTCTTCACCACCATTGCTTATGCACACTTTTGTCTTCAGTGATCGGGTAGGGAAGGTGAGCATCATGGAAGGTCAATTTAATAGAACAAAGTGTTCTTGCATTTAGGAAGTACTTGAGTGGAGATCCAATGCCCATCTGCTGTTCTACTACTAAGCTTATATGTATAAGTTTGCTGATCTATTTCCCCCATTGTCACATATAGTTATATGCACCTATGTACCTGCCTGTATTTAAACCTCTATAAATGCTCTTACCCTCAGTTCTTTCCTCTATTTCCTTTTACTTCCCTCTTGTCCCACTATCATACTCAACCTCCTTTGGATTTCAGCATTTTCTCTCTGTTATACTACCATTGGTCAATCTCTACTGGATTTCTCACAACCATCTTGTCTCTAATTTTGGATCAGTTGGTATACCCTTATCCCTGGGCTGGTCAACACCATCTCCTTTCCCCCTCCTCCCCTTCTCCCATGGCCCACATCCCGAAACCCTCAGTCCTGTCATTTTTGCCTCCAGACTATTCATCCAGCCTATCTTATCTAGATAGACCTGCAAAGGTAACAATATGTAACCAAAAAAGGCTTCCTAAAATGAAGCAACCAAAGAAAATAAAGCAATGATAGCAACAACAACAAAATCCACAATGGCATATATATACATGTAAAAAAATAACAATATAAAAACATGTAAGCAATTAAAGGTCTGTTTATTGACCTCTGGGAGTGTTCCCTGGTTGAGTCAGATGGAGTGCCACTTCCTGGTCCCAAGGTTTATCATGGTCATTCCATCTGGGTGGAATGCTCTGTTGTGCACATTATGGTGCACACCCTTATTGTTTTTCCCTGGTGTGGTTATGTCAGACAGGGTATAATCCTGACCCTGGTTCTCCACTGCTGAACCCGAAAGGTCTTGGGTCAGTGATGGCAGCTATATTTCATAGTGGGGCTGGCGTCTTTGTGCATCGGCTACTCTGAGTGGGAGTATCGTCCTGAAGGATCGGTGGACCAGAATGCACTCCATTCTCTCTTCCTCCCTCTTCACTTATTCTCATGTGTTCTGGTCAGGCATCTCTTACTCACCAAGGTTATTCACCAAGCAGCTTCAAGTGCTGACCTCCAAGGCAAACTCCCCTGGTGGAGAGGTGGCTGCCCCTATAGTTGGAATTGGGGTTATGTAGTGTAGAAAACTGATGGTGCCCAGCTATCAAAAGATATAGTGTCTGGGGTCTTAAAGGCTTGAGTAAACAAGAGGCCATCCAGTTCAGAAGCAACAAAGCCCACATAGAAGAAGCAGAACAGCCTGTGTGACCACAAGGTGTTGAAGGGATCCGGTGTTAGGCATCAAAGAATTAAAATTATATCATTATAAATAAGGGGGAGTACAGATTGGTGACCCAAAGCCAATCAATAGGTGAAGCAACATCTTCTTACAGAGGGGTTACAGGGAGGAGATGAGCCAGTTAAAGTACAGTGTAGTAAAAATGAAATATGCATCTTTCCTCTAATTCTCAAATGCTTCCTCACACCCACTATCATGCTTTCGGTTCTACCAGACAAGCCTGACTAGAACAGGGGATGTACACTGGAGGCGGAAACATGGGGAACTTAAGATAGATATGCCCTCAGGATGAGTGATGGGAATGTTGATAGTGGGAGGATGGAGGGATGGTGGAGTAGAAAGGAGGAACTAATTTCAGGGATCTACATATAACCTGCTCTCTGGGGCATGGCCAAGAGGGAAGTGAGTGAAGGGACACATTGGACAGTATACGATATGAAATAGCAATTTCTAAGTTATTAAAGGTTCATGGGGTATAGGAAAGAAGGGAAACATTTCAACTTATATTCTGTCAAGTCTTGGAACCTTGACTTTTGTTAATTACCTCCATGTAGCATAGATTTCTTCAGTCAGTAGCATTTATTCTCGATGCTGTTCGACCTCCAAAAATGGTTGAAGGCCAATCAATTCCTTCTTTTTTTATTTTTAGACATCACTGCCCTGGTGGTGGGAGTAGGAGGCCCAGCCTTTGCTTCTGTGAGCGGGAATCGAACCTCCATCCCAGTGGGCTGCAGTCCCATGCACAACCACTACACCACTGGGACTCAGCCCCCAATCAATTCTTTTCAGTGTAATATAGTGAAATCGTGTTTTTATTCCATCTTCTTCTGATTCTTTCTGAACTGCTCAATATTTTGCCTACAGAACTTTTCAACATTTCAATGTGGGACTTGAATTTTTCTTCAGTTCTTTTGGCTTGATCCTATCAATTCCTGGTGACTTCTTTTTTGATGATACAGTCAGTAAATTCCAAGCAAGAAGAGGATAAGACAGCCTATTTTTATCATGATTTTGTCTACTCTTGAGAAAGAAAACCGCTTCCTAATGATTTTGTCCTACTGGACAGGTCTGTGCAGCAGAGCAATATTAAGGACAATAGAGTCTAGGAAATGGTTTTGTTTATGGTTGGTGGAAAAGATGTTCAAGAACCAAGGTCTAGTTCTTGCCATGTTAACAACTTTCATTCTATTCCTGTTCAATTCACTTCAGTTTCTTGATGCTAAGCACTTCCATGTCTATAAGTGGGTACATCTGCTATGTCAAAATGTATGTTGAAACTCAAATGAGATAACATACATGATGGCTCTTATATAAAGAAGCTATGTTATAAAAGCAAGACTAATGACCTTGACAAGTTATAAACTAGAGCCCCAGTTGAATCTGGACTTCAACCACTTTGTTTGATTATCTATGGTTGATTTTGTAGTGGAGAAGCAAGATTGAAGCTTTGCATCAAAGACTGAATCATCAGGAAAGCTTGAATTTTATTCCTTGGGCCCTTACAGAAAAGTTTGTTGGCCTCCTTCTCCAGGACCAAGACAGTTAAAACAGTTAAAAATACTGAGGGAAAAAAGAAACACTCATATCTAATCAGCACCCCTAGAGACATCAGTGGGCATTCAATTTGCTCCTTTCTTCCTTATTTCCACTTCCCCAAACTATGGCTATAATGGCACTGACAATAAAAACAAGAGAAGTATGGAAAAATGGAAATGGAATGATTCAAAAATGTTCTTTGGAAATATGCATCACACACAGCTGTTGAACTAAAATTTGATTATTATTCTATTGGAACAAAAGCATTTTGGACAGCTAGATTAGTGCTTTAAATGCATGCAAAAATGTGTTTCTAGCTTGGAATCCAAAGAATAACTTCTGCTTCATCAGCTTGTATGTGTCACATCAGCTGTATGCATGAGGTTGAGCAAATTGAAGCAGTTGCTCAAGTAATTTTGTTCTCAGGATGTTCATAAAGAAAAGGGTAGAATTATAGAGTGCTCCCTTGAAATGGGTCACTTCGTGCAACTTTGCATTAGATGTTTACTCAGTCATACAAAATGCATTTCCCCAGAGACTTAAAATGAGCCTGACACTATTCCAGGGAGAGGAATTAACAATACAAAATGTTTTCTTATGATTCCTGACCTAATGACACTTCTATTGGGACATGTAGATTTCATTTAATTTTTGGCTTGACCCTGACATACCCTTGCTTAGAGTTGTTTAAGCACAGCTAGCTGTGGTGAGCACATTTCATGGCTGACTAGCTGTCATCATTATAGAAGTAGTTATTATTGTTACGATTACTATTATTATTATGAGAAATGGTTCTTGGCAATTCCCCTCTCTTTGTTCAGGGCAGCAGAAATCAGATCTGCTCCATTCTTCAAAAAGAAGCCCTGCAGATAGTGAAAAGAATTCATGGTCCATTGTTCCCTTCTGAGAAAAAAGTCCACAGGTTTTCTAGTTGCGGATTTCAAAATTTTACTGAGAATACTTGGGAAAGTAAATCCATCTTATTTCTCTTCTAAATTATCATGGTGTGTATCAGATAGTTTCAGGATTAAGTCACAATTTTTTGCAAACAGTAGATGATACTGAGATACATTTATTTTGCCCCTGAATGTGATAGGAAAAGGTGAATGATGACTCATTATTAGGGCTAGTTCTAACTCTCAAAAGCGCATCTGATTACTCAGATTGACCTGAAATTTTGGTACCAGGTGTTTGAAAAATTGAACTGAGAATATAAGAAATTTTGGTTTTTGCAAATTTTAACTTAGTTAAATATCAGGCAATATAACTTTTACTACACGGAGTTATCTTGCAAAGAGAAGATGACTGTGTTTTTGCACTTTGCAGATGATTCCTTGTGATAGGAAGCATATTTTTTCTTAGATAACATGATTCCCTAAGACAGAAATGTATTCTTAATAATATGCTCAAGTCCTAATCTGAGCTACTGTCCTAATCTCAGCAACTGCCTTTTTTTTTTCCTTCCCAAACCATTCTATTAAGAGCTAATCCAAACATCAACCATTTCATGGTTTATTCATGTCAGGGAGTGCTGTAGAATTGCTACAAAAAATCTGTTTCAAAATATTTTCTTCCTTCTTGAACTACTTAATGCCAACTCTCCCGAGCCCCCGCCCCTCACCATACCCCTCAGGAACCCTTATTCCAGTTCACCCTCCCTAGCTTTCATACATGGGAAAACATGGAGAAACACATGACAGAAAGTTGAGGATGCTAGCAACTACAACAAAATTATCCACCTTCAAGGAAAAAGAGAGAATCTTGAAAGCAGCTAGAGAGGCAATAAAACAAACAAACAAACCCCAACAAGAGGCACAAATCCATTACCTACAAAGGTAGGAATAATATCAAGCTTCTCATCAGTAACAAGACGCATAGACCCTTTCCCTCATCTTTATATGAATTTCAAGTAAGTTCCTTAATCACCTTTTTGAAGTGTAGTAGATTTGGGTTATCTTAGGACAATAGTCATCTCCCTCTCCCCCCATTCTGAAACCCACCCTGGCTAGATGAGATGTTCTCTGTCCAAGTGGCTTTTGAAAAATGCATAGAAAAGGGCTGATATATGCTTCCTAGACACTTTGCAGGCTATCTGATTACTTGGGAGACCAGATTAGTAGGTTATATTACCTGAAAGCAGAAACCTGCCTTCATCTGTGTTTTTATCCTTATAGTACTGGCTCATACAATATTTGTCCTTTTGTGATTGAATAAGTTCATTCAACATAATGGAGTCCAGATCCCTATAAATCATGAGATTTTTATGGTTTCTTCCCTGCTTTTTAGGGATGCATACTTTTCAATGATGTGTATATACCAGAGTTTCAGTATCTATTCTTCTACTGAATGGAAACAATAAACTCTGGTACACACACACAATAGCATTTCTCCAAAACTTGTCTGTCAATTTGTCATACTGTGGCAACTTGTGTGGTACTGTGATGCTGGAAGTGATATAAAGGGTATCTTAAATGCCAGCAGGGTCAACCAAAATGAACTTAAATCCGTGGAGCTTCCCAACCAAGAACAGACAATGTACAAGAAATCTGTTGCCAACTTTAGAAGATGTCACTGAAAATATTATGCATAGATTGCTAGATACTGTACAGCAACTGATTGGAGGCAGGACATTGTTGAAGATAATGCCAGAAGAGAGGCCTCTATCATAGAAGGATGCACAAAATGTTATTCAGACTGGAGTTGACTATGGTGACATGAGTTGGATAAAGTCTGTGGGACTAGAGCCTCCAGGACTTCCATTTGCTGAAGGTTATAAGGAGAAACAGCTGAAAATATACTAGTGAACAGAAAATAGAATGTCCCAAGTGTGAAACTAGGAAAATTGGAATAAAAATAAATGGAAAGCATAAAAATCAATATGCTAGGCATTGCTGAGCTGAAATGAATTGATATTGCCATTTTGAATCATAAAACCATACTATGCCAGAAATAGCACAATCAAGAGGAATTGGTAACATTCATTACCAAAAAGGATATTTCAAAATCAATCTTCAAATATAATGCTGTCTGAGATAGGATTGTATCTGTCTGACTTCAAGGAAATCTTATTAATACAGTTATCTTCAAATTTGTGCCTGGACCACAAAAGATAACGAAGAAGAAATAGAGCAATTTTACCAATGTATTCTGTTAGGAACTGAATAATCATGCAATCTAAATTCACTAGTACTTATTGGTGATTGAAATGCAAGACTTAGAAACAAAAAAGAAAGAGCAGAAGAAAAAATAGACTTGATAGTAGAAACAAAGCTGGATGCAGCATGATAGCGTGTTGCAAGACCAAAGACTTGTTCATAGTAGATACATTTTTTTAAACAACACAAAAGGTGAGTACACACCTGGAGTTCTCCAGATGGAATACACAGAAATCAAACTGACGAAGTTTGTGGAAAGAGGCACTTGAGAAGTGCCTCAACATTGGCAGGTAAATCCAGGCCAGGGAATGCCTGTGCAACATATCAATAAATGCTCATATTTAAATTAAGGTTATAGTTGAAGAAAAGTTAAATAAGTCCCCTAGAGCCAAATGCAACCCTGAGCTTCTCCCAGCTAAATTTTAAGAGCATCTCCAGAACATATTTGATCCATTGAACAATAATGACAGAAGACTTCATGAACTGTGAAATGGTGTTAGGAATTTCATCCTGAAGAAAGCAAAAGGTCATTCAAAAGATGGAAAACAAAGAAGAGCACAAAGTGAATATCAGTAGAGACTGATCTGAATTGTAGAGTAGCGAATGGAAGAAATCGTGAAAGCAAAGAGCTGAAAAGAAAATGTCAAAGTACAGCTGGAGAAGACAAAGCAAAATATTATTATGAAATCTGCTAGGACCTAAAATTATAAAATAAAAAGAGTCAAGAGCATACTTAACATACCTTAAACTTAAAGAAATTTTAAAAAGATCAAGCTTTGAGTTGCAGACATGAACTGACTGGAAAAGATCCATATTTGTACCTATTAGAACGAAAAGTGCCCCAACAGAATGCAAAACTTATATTACACTATCACTGATATCACATGCAAGTAAAATTTTGTTGAACATCATTCAGTAATGATTGTGGTTGAAAAGTATGTTGACAGGGACCTTTCAGAAGTTCAGGCTGAATTCAGAAAAGAACTTGGACCAGGGGTATCCTTGCTGTTGTCAGATGGACCTTAACTGAAAGCAGAAAACACCAGAAGGATATTTACTTGTGTTTCATTCTCTAAGCCAAAGCATTGCACCATTTGTATCACAAACAAACAAACAAGCTAGTGATAACCTTGGGCAAAATGGGAATCCCAGACCACTTCATTATGCTTATGTGAAACTTATACATGGATAGATAGATTAAGAGGCAGGTGTGCAAATAGAACACGAGGATCTTACATGTTTCAAAATCTGGAATGGTGTTCATTGACATTGCTTTCTTTTCTGTAAGTATTCAAACCATATCAGAGAAATTGGTTTTATAAAGAAGAATGGGACATCAAGATTGGAAGAAGACTTATTAACAACTGGCAACATTCAAATGGCATAATTTTGCTTGCTGAAAGTGAAGAGCACTTGAAATACTTGCTGATGAAGATCAAGGATAGTAGCCCTCAATACCAAGAAGCCCCAAACCATCCAGTAGATGACATAATGATCAATGGGGAAAATATTGGAGTTGTCATGGATTTTGTCTTGCTTGTATCCCTATTTAATGCTCATGGAAGAAGCAGTCAACAGATAGAAAGTCAAGTGGCCTTAGATAAATATATTACATAAGATCTCTTTGGAGTAATGAATGAAAAGCAAGGATTTTGTTTTGCTTTGTTTTGTTTTGGGGGGAGGTATCACTGCCTTCTGGTGGGAGTAAGAGGCCCAGCCTTGCTCCTGGAGAGCTGCTGCTGGATTTGAACTGCCAACCCTGGAGGCCACAGTTCCACACATATGCCACTGGGGCTCAGCCAAAGGATGCTGTTTTAAGGACTAAAATGCACTTGTCCCAAGTCATGTTATTCTCCACTGCCTCATGTGCATGTGAACATTGAATATTGAATAAGAACCATCCAAAAAGAGTCAATGCATCTCAGTTGTGGTGATGGTGGAAAATATTCAAGGTATTTTAGAGTGCTAAAAGGACAACTGATCTGTCTTTGAGGAAATATGGCTAGAATGCTTCTTGGAGGCAAGAATGGCAGCAAATCATCTTAAATACAGTGGACATGTTGTCGGGAGAGACCAGTTCTTGAAGCAGGACATCATAAGTGGTAAAATAAGAGGAGCAGCAACAAAAAGAAAGACCCTCAAGAAGAGGGATTGACACCATGACTCAAATAATGGGCTCAAGTGTAGAAACACCTGTGGGGATGATGCAGGGCTGGGCAGCGTTTCCTTCTGCTGTACATAGTGCCACTATGGGTAGTCTGGACTTGAAGGCAGCTAACAACACCATTATTGTAGTTCTATTCCCAGTTCTTTTATGTGACAGCCTATCATTCCCCAAATGGTTCCACATAGCTTTAAGCCCAGCAATATTGTATGAGTTCCAATCTCTCTGTACCCTGCCCAGCAATAGTTTATTTCTGGTGATTATGGTAAGTAGAATGTTAGAATGCACAATCACCTTGATCATTATCTCTGCTTTTAATGGATCTCTGAGCTTGTCTAAAGTTTCCTCCAAACTAGAGTCTGGTGAGGTGGGTTTTTTCTTTTCTCTATTAGTGGAGAGCATGAATACAGTCCCTCACAGCCACAAATTATGCTGTCGAGTTTCCCACATATGGGGAAATTGCACAGGTTAGCACATCCCAAGTGCAATGAATAAGCTTGCCCTGGGAAAACCACCTTTGGGGTGGTGTTAAAACATCTAACAAAACAACAAAAATGAACTGATTTAAAATTACTTGCATTTTTCTCAGTAATCAGTAATCTAAACAGGTCTCAATGGGGATCATTTCTCAGTACTCTTCATAGTGCTAGATGGAGAAGCTCAAAATGCAAAATGTGGGACCAACGGAAAGTTTGCTCACGCTCATATCAGTGTCCAGACTGTCAAGGGGCAAACCAAAGACGCTGTAATACCTGAGGTCTAGCTGTATAGCTCACTCAGCGATCTTTCTACCGTGACAGTTTCAGAGGACTGGATTCTTTATTTCTTATCTCAATTGTCCCCCCATACTAGTGAGCAATTTGGAAACGGTATAAACTAGTCTGTAGTCATAAACACACCCAGACTCAAGGGAATGGAGTGTCAGTAACATATTACATGAAAAACATGTGGAATGGGAGAAATTGGTACGGCCATCTTTAGGAAACACAATCTGCTTCAGAAAAGGACAGGGTCTGTATATTACCTCTTTCCTACTGGAAATATTCTGGGTTTGGGAACTTTATTTAAATTAGAATGTAAATTTGAATGGATTTTAAAAGTCACTTCTGATTCACTTCTGGTTCTTGGGCCTCAGTCTATATGTCAAAAGGTGAGCACAAAACATCTTCTTCAGTCTCTTCATATCTGTCAGCATTCTGTAACTTGCTTTACCCCCCTTCTTTTAATCTTTCATTGACCTCTGTGAACTGCAACCTTTATTGATACCTGCATCAGTCCCTTCTGTCTTCCGTTAAGTGCTACCTTCCCTTCATGTCCATGTCAGCTCCATTCTTCCGTTCTTTGTGATCCTTTCGCTAATCCCCCCGAGTTTGGCTTTAGGTTATAACTCTTTCTTAATTCATAGAATAGCTATGTTAGTGACCACACTTTCAACTACCAATTTCAGTAATACTGATTCAGGCTCCCTAATCCTTTATTTCCCCTATATCTGAAATAGATTCATTTTCTTCAGATCCCAAATCCTAACTTCCTATGACACTACCAAATAATGTAAGACAAGCATTCTATTAATTATTCACATAATATTCTTGTCATTTACTGCTTTAATACTTTTGATTTAAAAACAAATTTGAACCACTTTAATCTACCTGGTATTTCTTGTCTCAATCCCTTTAATTTTGAAGGCTATCTTTCTTACTAGGACTATGATTCTTTACACTTTGGAAATTTCTGTCTTCTTTATCTATTATTTTACTTAAAAAAAGCTTTAATAAGAAGTTTAAACTGGTTATCTCCTAATGGCTGCATAATATTGTGTTTAATGTAACAAGCTATCTAGTAATGGACACTAAAGCATTTTCCATTTAGTGTGATCATGTCTATAATAATGAAATGAACATCTTTTTGCATATTTTATATGTCCAGGTATATCGTAGTTTGTGGGGTTTTTTCTGGAAAACAGACTCAAAATGATTTTCAAGCAAATGGTTTACTCAGTGTGCTCTTGAAAAGAACGTTATATAAGTGATTGAGGGAAATGATGCAGATATAACAAAGTCTCAGGCAGTCCAAGTAGAAACTGCAAACTGTGATGGCCAGGACCCCATTTGCTTTCATTCTAAGAACTCACTAGCTATTGGGATGCAAGGTAACCCTTACAGATAAAAGATTACGAGGGGTACCCCTAAAAACACAGAAGTGTTTTTCAAAACTATGTTTTATAAATTAAAATTTTAAAATAAATTTTTGTCTCATATAAATCATTTTGGCAGGGGATCTTACTGCTCTTATGACAATCCGTACATCAATTGTATCAGCACATCTGTACTTAGGTTGCCACCATCATTTAAAAAATATTTTCTTACATTTTTTAAAATTAAAATATCACTTTATTGGAAGTTTAATTTTCTGTTACACTTAATACATTTTTCAAATATGTGATTCCAATATTGGAAATGCTTTTTAAAATTCGTTTGTTGAGATATCTGACAGTACCCCTCTCTTTTTTCCCCTTCACCTCTTCTATATGGTTTAATCAATGTCCTTTTATGACTCTCTTCCTTCAGGGAATCAACAAGAAGCCACATGTAGCCAGGTCAGGTGAGTAAGGGGTTTGGGTCAAGAGAGGCATGCTGGGCTTTTTGTTAGTTTGCTTGCTGATGCCCTGGGATGGCTACATGAGCAGGTGCCTTGTCAAGGTGGCAACGCCAGTCTGCTACAAACTAAGTCTTTTTTGGTTGCACATTGTTATGTAATCCTTTGAGAACCTCTAAATAGGAAGCGTGATTAAAAGTGTGATCTGTTGCAATGAACTCCAAACGCACTATGAGTCGACATTTTCATCTGTTCATGAAGTTGAGGGACATCCAAAATGAGGTTTGTCATCCATCGGCGCTTTACTTTTTTTTGAAATGAGAAAACCACTCATACACTTGAGTATTTCCCATAGCCCTATACTTGTAAGCTGTGTTTAACCTAATAACAATTGCTACAACATTTCCCCCCTGCCAAGGGGGGAAACAAAATTTCACAGCCACACACTGTTCTCCTAAATCAGCCATCACAAAAATCAAGGTTCAAGTGGAACTTCCTTTATGAAAAAATTCACTTTGACCCGAGATAACCTTTCCTGGTGACGCCACCGAGTGCAGTCTGTTGCGTGTTGCTCCCCAAGTGAATAAAAACGTGTACTGTGAGAGCTGTGCTCAGCAGAGCAGTTTTATGTTTGGGGATATACCCCCTTGTATACCATGGGTGTAGCAATTCCCTTTACCGAGGGAAATTACAGAGTAGGAAATAATGTATTACCTAGCAACATTAATTACAATTGGGATATTGAGTGCCTTAGTTTTAAAGTTGGTCTGGTTAGACAACCACAATAAATAATACAATGCCCTCTTTTTCTTAGGATAAATTTGTAGAGGTATATAGGCATATAAATTTATAGAGGCTGGGTCAGTGGATAAGTACATTTTAAAATAACATTTTGTCAAACAGCATACATTGTATGACTAAATTCTCTTAAATTTATTAAAATTTGTTTTGTGGTCCCCAAATAAATTGTGAAATGTTTTCATGCACTGTAAAATGGTATATATTCTGCCAATGTTAGATATAATATGCTATAAATGTCAATTAGGCAAAGTTGCTGTATAATACTGTTCAAGACCTTTATATATTCTTGATTTCTAATTTCATGATCTATTTTCCTTGCAGTTCTCTCAGTTTTTGCTTCATGAATTTTAAAGTTCTGATACTGCTGTATGAACTTTCGGGATTGCAATATCTTTTTGATGGATTGACCAGTTAAAATAATGCAATGAAATTCTTTATGTCTCGAAGTATTCTTCCATATGAAGCCTACTCTTCTGAATATTAATGCGGCTTTCCCTTGAGTTGTGTAAGCATTGATATTTGGCAGTGTTTCAATTCTCTCCATAATTCTGTGTCTAATTAATCAGTAGTAGACAGTTCCTTCATAATCTTCTTTATAGTGTTGAAAACAAGGTTATTAATTTGGTGGCTAATGTGTGCCTGACTTAAGCCGTGATATTTTCAGCTGTGTCATATGTATATGAAAGCTTGACATTGAGTAAATAAAGCCCAAGAAGAATTGATGCATATCAATTATGGTGCTGATGAAAACATCAAAAGCACTGTAGATTGCCAAAAGGACAAACAAATCTGTCCTGAAAGAATTACAGCCAGAGACCTCCTTAGGTAAGTATGGCAAGACTTTTTCTTAAGAGCTTGGGACATATTGTCATGAGAAACTTGGGTCTGAAGAAGGACATAATGCATGGTAAAGGAAAGAAGCAGCAAAAAGATAAGCACCCTCAACAAGGGGGATTGACACAGTGGCAGCGTCAATATCCTCTAACGTAAGAGCCCCTGTGCAATGACCCAGACCAGAGAGTGCTTCCTTCCATTGCACACACACTTGCTCGGAGTCAAAATTGACTCAGGCCCCCCCCCCCCCAACGACGACAACGGTGAGTCCAGGATCTATTTAATACTTTCCTTTCCCCTTTAACCTCTTTCCCCTTTAACAAGCATTTATGAAGCTTGTTCCTTGAAGTTGAATAGATGGGGGAAAAGGGTTTCACAAAAAGTTTATGGGAAATTTCCATTATTGTTTGTCAATTTTTCACACATATTTTGAAGTGCCTTCATATTTAAGAGTCTGAGATTTTATCTATTTTTATAACCTCATATGTTTAAATCAGATGTTTAGACTATTTGCACTTAATGTCAAATAATGCTATCATTTCAGTCTAGATAATCATATATACTTATATGGTTTATATAAGTAATCACATATAAGGATTTTAATGTGACCTGTGTGAACATTTGTCAGCAAGTTGGCTTTCATACAATAATTCATACACATTTTGTTTTGTGAAATTGGTGTAGCCCTCACAATGTAGCATTCTTCTTCTTACATCCTCCCTGTGTTTATTGTTTATGTTTGTTCTCTTTCCTATCCAGTCTATTTTTATTATTACAGTCTATTATTATTTACAGTCTATTACAGTCTATTATTACAGTCTATTATTATTACAGTCTATTATTACAGATAATTACAGTCTATTATTATTATTATTAAAATATCATTTAATTAATCTTATATTGTAGATTGTTCTAAGAATTATGTACGTGCCTTATGTTATTGTTCCCATTATATTCACTGGCATTAAGCCTATTCCAACTCATGGCAGCCTATAAGATTCTTCGCTCGATCCAAGACTCTCTGTCATGATCCCTTTCAGAGTAGTCCTAGTGGGAGCCAAGCACTAGTTAGTTCTTGTCTCAGCGTGGTGGAGCTGAAGTTCACATGGTCCATTAATGCATTGGACTTCTGTTCCCCATGCATCTTGATTTTCTTCATGTGGAGAGGGAGCGACCCATTGTTGCACTTTAGATACATGTTACTATGCAAGATCCAAGCCTTTATTAAATATACTGTATTTTTAACACTTTAATTTCTATCTATACCTATTTATTTTAAATCACTTGTGATTGACTGATTATCTCCTTAGTATGGATTATGTTTTTTCTTCTTCTTTATGTGTTTATCTTTGAATGCTGGTGGTTGTTTATTATTATAAATATTCTTGAGCTTTGGTATGGTACACATTTTAATTACTTGAAAATAGTTTGAGTTGTGAGACTCCTTCTTGTATGATTTGTTATATAGATTCAGAGAAATACTCTGTTTAGACTAAATACTCTTCACTTCTGGAAAAAAACTTTCTTGATATTCTACCCAGTTATCCATGAATAATGAGATTCTTCTGTTTAGCTTGTGTGAACAAGCTCTCTACCTAGCCCTATTATTTTCAGATATTGCTTCTTCCTCATCTTGAGTAGTTCCATATACACACAGACACAGACACACTCCTTTACTGTGCTAAATATTGTCTATGAAGTGCCTTCCTCTTTGTGGCTCTATTCTGTGATTCACAGCTGTTCCCTCCACTTGAAGATCTCTAAGCTGTAACAGTTCTCTTTTGCTGATCAGCAGGCTGAAAAGTCTCATAAATCTATAATATATTTAAGGGTTTATGATGCTTATATAAGTAGAATGTGTGTTCATACAGCCTGGGAGGAGTGAAATATGAATATTCTATTGTAAGGTTTTTATATTCTATGTGAAGTGGCATATTACTTCACTGTATACTGTGATAAATTATAAATATATACTGTAGACTCTAATGTAACCATTACAATAGCAAAACAGAGTTACAGGCAATAATTGAACATAGGAAATAAAACTAAATCATATATAGCAGTCAGATATACAAGAAGCCAGAAAGGGAAAGAGGAAACAAAAAACAGATGGAACAAGCAGAGTAACAGTGAACTGTGTAAGCCCAAATATAGAGTTCAATCCATAGTAACATTATATGTAGATCATTGTCATCCGTTCCCCTTCCTCCCCTTTATTTCCTCCTCCTGGTATCACCACTCTCATTATTTCTCCTGAGGAGTTTACCTGTCCTGGATTCCCTGTGTTTCCAACTCTTATCTTTACCAGCATACGCGCTCTGGTCTAGCTAGATTTGCAAGGTACAATTGGGGTCATGATAGTGGGGTGGCGACAGCAGGTGGAAGCATTAAAGAACTAGAGGAAAGTTGTATATTTCATGGTGACATACTGCACCCTGCCTGACTTGTCTCTTTCTTGTGACCCTTTTGTAAAATGTGAATTTTTAATGGACTATTTAAAAATATTTTACATGTCCCTCCCTGTTCTAGTACAGGTGAATAGACATAATGACCTGTCCAAAATTGTCTTCCTCTAGTCCTCCTGAGTCTGGTTTATGCTGTCAGGAAACTGTTTTCTCTGAGAAGCTTCTATTTCGGTTTCATTTTAAAGCTCATCATATAATTTGCTTTGATATTATAAGTACCTAACAATGACTACATTTTGTGGAAGAATTTCTAAATGCTGTCACTCCCTTTCCAAACTTTAGGACTTTATGATCTGGCATTGCCATTACTAGCTTTATCTGATTCAGTGTAATAGAAACACAAGTTTCAGACAGATCATCAGCAGAGTCTTTGGAAAGGCATATCTGATAAATAATTTTCCACCTCTCTCACCCACACATATTTTTATGGAGACAAAATTGGTTCTGCACTTTGCTGACAAATGAAAGCAGTGTTAAGATTAGTGTAGTTAAAAAGGTACTGAATACAGAGCTAGGATTTTGTTTCTCCTTTTTTTTCAATTTTTCATCCTTTAAACAGTAAAATGCAAGGGGCCCACCTGTGGTATAAGACTCTAATTAGACAATTAAATTTTAAGAAAATGTTGAATGAGCTTTCATAGTGGGGATATAATTCTATTTTCAAAGTCAAAATATTATTTCTGGCAGTCCATGGCATTTGTTAACAGTGACTCTTTCAGACCTTCAGGGATACCCAGCCCATGCCTCAGATCATAGGAACCCATCACAGGACTGACTCCCTGACTCCCCAGTAAAGCTACTTAGAGGTCAGCCAACTTTCCACTGTGAAATACTTGATGTAAGAGGTGATGATATAATCCAACTTGTTGTGTTTTGAAGTGGAGAATTTGAGCTCTTAAAAGAGCAAGGGGCATACGTACCTACACTACTAAGTTATGGCCACACCACAGAGAGGATGCAGAACGTTTCCATGCCTGTTCTTTGTTCTTTGTAGATACCATCATAATGACCCTAGCTACAGCAGAACTAAACACGGCCTGGTCCTGATTCTCTTCACACTTGCTCATCTCCTTGAGCTCGTTATTAAAACCATTGTGTCACTTCATCCTGTGGAGGACCTTCCTCTCTTTCACTTCCCCTCTTCTTCACCAAGTATGGTGTCTTTCCCCAGGGATGGGTCTCTCGTGACAGCATGTCCAAAGTACATGAAATGAATTCTCATCAGCTTTGTCTCTAAGGATCAAAATGGCAATCCTTCTTCTAAGACAGAGAGGTTCCTTATTTTTGCAATCCATGATACTTTCAATATTCTTCACCAGCTCCATAATTCAAACACAACGATTTTGCTTTGGTCTTCCTTATTCAGTGCCAAACTTACAAGTACACATGAGATCATTGAAAATACTGGAGCTTGGGTCAGGCAAACCCAATTCCCTTAAGTTGTCAACGTAACATCCTTGCTTTTCAGCACTTCAGACATCTCAGCTCCTACGAACGTTAACTACTCTGGTCCCCAAGGCTAATCATCTAGAAAAACACCAAAGAGGATAGGTTTGATCTTTCCTAACTTGTAGTCCTTTTATAGGATTATAGCATGTAGAAGAACTTCTTTGAGTGACCCCCATTACAGGAAAGGTTAATCGTGTGCCTTGTTCAATACTTTATAAAGTCTCTCTGTTCAGACTTCCTTGCCATGATTCTCATATCCAATATTTAATTGTTATGCACTAAAGCAGAAGAATAATAGTGTGTTCTCAATTTGTATAACTCTTATAAGAACCCTGATAATAAAGAAACTAAGTGCTGAATTGTTAACCAAAAGGTGGGCTGTCCATCTCAACAAGGGTTTTCTGAGGGGAAGATGGGGTCACTTACTTCTGTAAGGATATTAGTCTGGAAACATAATAAGGCGGCTCTACTCTGCCCTATCAGGCCGCCATGAGTGAGGATCGACTGAACAGCCACAGGACTACCCTTGTAAACACATTCATATCTTTGTGTCCTTACTTGGTGCTATGATGGATCCTAGTCACATTCATTCAGCAACCAGCATCCTTCATCATAGTAGCCTTTCAGCGTGTGTGCATATTTGTTTGTGTGGGCAAGGGCCCTGGGACATAGCGATTAGGCTTTTGTCTGCTAACCCAGATGCTGAAGATTCAAAGCCACCACCAGCTCCCTCGGAGAAAGGTGTGGCTGTCTGCTTGCATTATGATTACAACATTTGAAACCCTCTGAAACAGTTATGCTCTGTTTTATAGTTTTCCTTTCTTCCACATACGTGGCAACAGTGTCTGTGTGTGTTAGTATGCACGTGTGTACCTGCATGTTGCCCATGAGAATTCATTTCTTTTCCAAAGCATGAAGGTTCTGTGAAACTGAAAGTCATATTACATTTTATTCCTACTGCAGAAGCCAAAGTGCTACTTGGTCATTTTTTTTTCTTCAGATCTTTCCTTTTGTTGTTCTTATACAGCAAAAAAAGGAAAAAAAAAGTCAAGTGAGTTAAGTCTTTCAAATAAAACTCTCTCTCCAAGGACTATAAACTTTGAGCCTGGCGACGTCAGGATAAGGACACAGCTATAAGTCATTCATTTGAGCAGTAATAGGTATGAAACTGATTCACTGGCAGATTGTTTCACAGTAATCTAATGTTGCACATATGAGAAGCCTTCAAAAGTTTGTGGGAAAATTTTATTATCTTAATTCTATTTTCACAAAAACATTTTGTAACCTCTTTATATATCATTAAAAACTAACATTTTACTTGCCTTGAAACATTTGAGTCCAGAGATGCATCAAGGCAATTGTGAGCAACAGTCAACAAGTAACATCTGCATCACACGCTCCTCTCGCTTTCTTCCGTTTCCTCCATTAAGTGGACCCAAATGTCAGCAGCTCGCTGGCAATGGAACTCCATCAAATCTGAGGGATACACTTCACAAATGAGAGTCCTCCAAGGCTGATTGATGAGGGCACTTATCAAATTAGACAGTATCTAACTCAACAGTATATGTAGCTGTCTGAATACATCGAGGACATATTGAATTCATTTCTACCTTTGGATGATTTCCCTGATGGGTTTCCTGGTCCTGGCATGGCTTCAACACAACTTCTGCAGCAGCAGTAGCAGCATTCCTCAGTCAGGAAGGTCAAGTGGGTTCTGCTTTCGCAATATATGGGAAATCCTGATTCATTAATTTTACAGTTCTAAAGTTATTTGACATCCTTCTTTTAAAGACTTTTTTGTTGTTGCCCACAGCAACTAAAGCAGATTTTTTTGTGACTTAAAACCCAATCAAAAATCAAAGAGTCATCAGGCAACAAAGAGCAGGTCTCACACTACCTATGGAATTTAATTATGGCTGAGATTGTTATATACATTTAATATATCATTAAATTAAAGTTTAGAGATTGAATTCTATATTCTAAGACTCTATAGTGATTTAGTAACCAAACTGCGATTACAATTTGCCCATTAACTATCTCTGTGTGTGTATAAACTGTTTATAGGAAAACCCAGATTGTCTTTAGTTTGAACTTTTGAGCTTTCACAGAAATGGCCCCTAAGATGAAGCACAAGTAGTACATTTGAAGATAATTCTAGTAAACACAAGTAGGAAAGAAAAAAGGAAAGACAAAAGGAGTCGTGGTGGTCATGTATTCGAGATGTCAATTTCATGATTGAGATGTTGGGGTGGAGTCTAGCCTGTTAACCTGGAGATAGCCATTGAGTAGCAAATGAGGCCTCTGTGTGGGCATGGCTTTCTCCTGAGACTTCTAGGAAATCTCGTGGTATTTCCCTCGTGGACATGAGAGGCTATCTCCCTAGTTGATGGGAGTCAGTCTATGAGATGACGAACTATGGACAAGACAAGATGTTAGCATCCGAGGAGCTGGAAGGGCCAGAGGAGAAGTCATATGGCCTTATCCTGATGGAATCAGACCTCTGAAGCTGGAGAATCCACGTGGAGACCCCTACCAGTGCTGAGTTTTTTCTACCACCACTGGATGCTTTTGATGGACCTGAGCCCTGGAAGCGAGGAGCAATGGGGAGACCCCTGCAAGTGCCGGGACTCTGCACCCATTGACCTGTGATTTTTTAAGTTGGAAGGAGACTTTATAGACTGGTATTGGGCATATGGGCTAATATCAGCCTTATCTTTCCCAATGCTCCATTCCTCTTGTATATAAACCTTCCCCTTATATCCATATATGTGTCTATGAATTCATTTCTCTAGTCTACCCAGACTAACACAGGAGTCTTTCCAATAAGCAATCACTATGTTCAATAGGAGAATAATTTCTCTAAGAACTTTCAAAATCAGTACAGATTACATATCTCAGAGTTATACTTCTTGAGAAGTAATAACATTTTGGAATATGTACACCAGTGGTTCTTAAAATGCGGTACTGAGGGCAGATATATCAACATCCCTTTTAGTACCAGCATCTCTTAGTCATTTTTTTGGAAACAGAAGTTCTTAGACTACTGTTCTAACATACTGAATTAGAAACTCTGGCTGACCAGTATCCTGTGATGCTAACTTGCCCTGACATGATCACTGAAGACAACATAAGTACATAATCAAATGTGGTGAAGAAACCTGAGGTCTGCGGTGTTAAATGCTTGAAGATAAATAAGCAGCCATCTAGCTGACAAGCACCAAAGCCCACATTGGAGGAAGCACACCAGCCTGTGTGATCATGAGATGTCTATGGGATCAGGTATCAGGCATTAAAGGCCCAGAACAAAAAGAAATATTGATGTGAATGAGGGGCAATGTAGAGTGGAGACCCCAAATCCATCTGTAGACAATTTGGCATCCTGTAAAGAAGGGTCACAAGGAAGATATGAGCCAGTCAGGCTGCAGAACAGTATAGCACTTATGAAACATACAGCTTTCCTCTATCTCTTTAATGTTTCACTCCCCCAAGACTATCATAACCCCAATTCTACCTTTTAAATCTGGTTATACCAGAACACATACATTGGTAAAGATAAGCCCTTGCAACACAGGAAATTCAGGACAGATAAACCCTTCAGGACAAATAATGAGAGTGGTGAACCCAGGAGGGGAAGTGTAGGTAGGGGGAAAAGGAGGAGTACCTCTCACAATGATAGATACAGCCCCTTCACAAGGAGATGGAAAACATAAAAATGGATGAGTAGAGACAGTGGTTAGTGTACACCATGAAAAATAATTATAATTTACAAATTATGAGGGATGCAGGGTGGGGGAGGGAGAGGGGAAGGAGGAGTCTATCTAAGGACTCAAGTAGAAAAAATGTTTTGAAAATGATGATGACAACATATGTACAAATGTGTATGACACAATGGAAGTCTGTATGGATTGTGTTAAGAGCTGTAAGATTCTCCAATAAACTGTGTGATGATAAGCAAATACAGATCAAAGATGAAGGTCATAATTAGCTCTAGTTCATTAAAAAAAAAGACCCTTCAATAAAATGATTTTTTTAAAAAAAGAAAAGCAACTGAATTTGAACCCACAAGGTTATGATTTACTACGTTTACAGACATCCACCATCATCCAGCTGAATCTGATACATTGCAGTCTTATAGGGCAGAGTAGAGCTGCTCTTTAGAATTTCTGAAAAGATACAATTTTTCAGAAGGAGTCTCATCTTAATCACTTAGTGTGGCTGGTGGCTTCTAACTGCTGACCTTGCTGTAGCAGCTCAACACAGCCCACCACTTTCTCAAGGGTCCTTTTAACAAGGTTATGCCAGCAAATTAGATGCCCGCTAATACTTGAAAAACACTGTTGCTATTGTTGTTGTTAAGTGCCATCAAGGCATTGCGACGTTATGGACAACTGAAAGAAATAAGTGCATACCCTGCCATCATTTTCACAACTGTTCCTATACTTGAGCACATTGTTGCAACCCCATGGTGTCAATCCATACACTGAGGGTCTTTCTCTCATTTACTTCCTTTTTACTTTATCCAGCATGATATCCTTCTCCAGAAACGGATCTGTTTTCACAAATGTGTAGGATGAAGTCTTCCCATGTTTCCTATAAAGAGTCTCTGACTGTACTTCTTATAAGACAGAGTAGTTTGTCTTTTGAACAGTGCATGGTCCTTTCAATATTCTTCTCCAGCACCACAATTCCAGTGCATCAATTCTTTTTGGGTCTTCCTTACTCTATATTCAATGTTCACATGCATCTTACGTGATGGACATTACCTTGGCGTGGGTCAGGCACACCTTAGTCCTCACAATAGCATCCTTGCTACTCTAGGGGTCTTGTACAGAAGATTTACCTAATTTGAAGCATCTTTTGATCTCTTGACTGCTTTCATGAACATTGAGTGTGGGGCCAAGTAAGACAAGTCCTTGGCAACCTCAACTCTTCCTTCAATTTATCACTGTGTTACCTATTGACTGAGCTGTGAGGCTTTGGGAGTTATTGATATTTAGTACTAATCCATACTTAAGGCTGACATCCTTGATTTTCATCAGCAACTGATTCCAGTCCTCCTCAGCTTCAGCAAGAAAGATTGAGCCATCTGCATAACACAGTTTGTTCCTTCAATTTTGATACCAGACAACTGCTTCTATATACCAACTATCTACTGTGAGTCACTGATTGAGGACTGCTTCTACAAGCATGAATCTCCATGCATTTCTAGCCTGTTAAGCATGAGAGCAGAGTGAATTAGATCAACACTCAAGAAATGAAGACTCGGGAATTTTGAAAACAAGTGATTATGTACTGAAATGAATAGTCCCAAGGGCATATGGGTGAGGTAAATAATAGCATATAAGTATTCTATTGTGCAATACTTCTAGTCAGTTTTATTCTTCCACAATTTCTTATCTTCCATTCTTTAATCAAATTTCAAGGGACTAAGTAAGGAAGGTATTTCTAGGCATACAGTAATGTCTTTTTAGAATGATAGAGGGAAAAACACCTATGATTGTGTACTATGCTCTAGGAATTGTAACTTTAATATCATTGTCTACTTTATCCCTTAAGTGTACTTAATCTTTGTAATAACCCTGAAAAGTAAATATCATTACTATCATTTTATAGTTGTAAAGGTTGCAAATCCTATGAAGTAAACTTCTACTCTGGCATACAGGGGATCTCCATGAGTCTGAATCAAAGGCCATTCTCTGGCTTTGTGGCATCTTAAGGGGTCCTTGTGACTGTGACAGGCAATTACTGAACTTCAGGATTGTTGGTTAACAGTCTCTTTGAGGGCTAAAGATAAGGCTGCTTTCCCCTAAAAATTCTTACAAGATCCCCTCAGGCCAGTGCTGAAAGTAGCAATAGTGAGAGGGTGGAGGGAGGATGGGATAGAAAGGAGAAAACATTTACAAGGATCTACATACAACTTCCTCCCATTGGACAGTGTAATATATGACAAAATAATAATAATTTATAAATTATCAAGAGTTCCTTGAGGGAAAGGGAGTGGGGAAGGAGGGAGAAAATGTGGAGTTCATACCAAGGGTTCAAGTAGAAAGCAGATGTTTTGAGAATGATGAGAGCAACAAATGTACAAATGTGCTTAACACAATGAATGTATGTATTCATTGTGATAAGAGTTGTATGAACAGCCAGATTTTAAATAAGAATAAAGTGTTTTAAGAAAAGAAACAAACAAAAAATTGTATGAACCCCCAATAAAGTGATTTTTTAAAATACTGTTCAAGACCTCAGAAACCTATCTATACCTATATAAACCTATCTATACCTATCTATAGACATAATCTCTGTGTCTATTTGTACAAAACTGAATAGCCGTTTAATCATTTTTCACTTTATGCTAAACATTTCCCCATATTAATGATTATTTTCCACAACATGACTGTAATGGTTTCACAATATTCTAAGATGTGATGTACCATGATTTATATATCTCATCTTTAATCTTGAATATTTAACTTACTTCCAAGTTAATGAATGTCCTTGTGTAATTCTCCTTCATATATCTTGTGATTTCTTTGGAATAAATTTCAAGTGAAAGAATTCCTGGGTCAACAAATGTTCTCATTCCAAGATGTTATTGATGCTAAGTGGCCATGAATTGGATTTTCAATAGCTAAGCATGAAAGTTTTTAATTCACAACATTGTAGGTCTTATCATTACTTCTCCTCTTTAATTTTATACATGAAATTATACCTTGTCCTAAGTAATTAGTAAAAAATGTAACTATGAAGAAGGTAAATAAGTCTAAAATAAGAAGTGGAAATAGATACATATATCACAGCATCTTATTTTTCTTCATTAGTAATATGAAGGAAATTCTTCAATGATGATGAAAAGTATTTTTCTGTCTGAGTCAATTTAGACTGTGAAATATTACCTAATTCTTCAGACGAAAGCTTCCATTAGCCTCTTCTTAAATACAAATTGTAATTTATGCACCATGTGTTGTATACATATTCAGTAAGATTTAACTATCATTTATCAAGTCTGTGTTAATTTTAAATTTATTCCCGTGAGTAGGCAATTTGGGAGAAGAAAATAGCCATCATCAGTTCACAATATAGTGACTGACTATGGTTGGCCATAACCCAAGCATCATTGGATATGCAAATATATAATAATTGAATTACAGTTCAATGTGAAAGCACAAAAGTAACAATACTAATAATACGACAATACTAATAACTACAATAGTATATTCAGCTCCTATTCTTAAATGAACCTCTATGTACTCTTCATTTTATTGAATATTTTACATAATTTATTGTGGTCAAGTGTCACCAAATCACTATGTAATGCTGTCACTATATAACTATCTGATAACAGAGAGGTTAAATGATTCCTGAAAGTCTTGTCACTCACAAATAGGGGAAACACTAGAAAGGTCTTTTTAAAGAAGGCAAAGTCATAAGTGAAGCAGGACTGTGGTTTCCACATAAAAAGACTCGAGTAAACAGGTAAACAGGTATTCAAGACAAGGATCACAACCTGAGCCAAACCATTGCGAGGCTTGAATGTCACATTCTCATAATTTGACTAAATTCTATTGACTGTGAAAAGGAATTTATAGGGGAAAAGTGATAGTATCAGAGCTTTAAAAGACAAAATGGTAACATCTTATTGGTTGCCAACTAGATGATCTCAGAAGAACATTTACTTAGAAAATTTATGAGTTCAAGTTATGTATGATGATGAAACTTCATCTAAAATAATTTGGATGTATTATCAGGAGGGACTCATTCCTGGAGAAGGCCATCATGCTTGGAACTGTGGAGGGACAATGAAAAGGAGGAACAGCCTCAATGGGAGCGATGGATGCAGTGAGTGCAGCAGCATGCTCAAGCACAGGAAGTGGTTGTGAACATAGCACAAGGCTGGGTTGAGTTTTGTTCAGCTGCAAATAGAATTTCTATGAGCTGGATCAGACCCATAAGCACTGACCAACCAGCCTCTTGTGTGATATATTGTTGCTAAAGATGGGATTATTGAAATAATAACTCAAAATTTCCGAGCATTGCTTCTGATTTGGATTGTCTCTAAAAGTCTTAAGCCATTCTCATTCTATCCTTTCAGAGCAATGTCATTTCTCAGTTCCAAATTTACACAGCCAAATTCAACTAACTGCGCAGAACAAAGAGAGTTAAACATGCTATGTAGCTTCTTAGCACTCTTCCCCCCCTTATGTAGTTCATCCTAACTTAAAGATATTTTCTGCTTTTTGAAATGAGGGTTCACATTTCATTACTTAAATACACAGATAGTTAACCTAGTCTTTGTATTTTTTGAGTGTTGTATAGACACTGAATTAATGAGTCACATATGGAAACCTGGGTCAAGGTTGCACTTGTGTATGCCTGGATGCGTCTGTAGAGCGACACCAGGGTCTCTACAGAATTCAAGTCAATGCCCATTAACAGGGATAACATTTACCACATTCAGAACTGAGAAACCTATTTACATTTATATTGCTGTCTATAATCATCTGTTGAGAGTGAGCTCATCTTAATTTATTAGGGCCTTTATTGCCTGCCAGGAAGCAATCATGTGCTCAAATTTTACTTGCATTTCTTAGCAGGAACTCAGCTTCAATCAATAGTTGGTAGGGGTGGGGGCTGACAGTTCTTGGGAAGGCTCAGGGTTTTATTTTCACTGATACATTATGATCATTCATAATAGAACGATCATCAGCACTCTGATAAAAGAATTTACTAACAGCTGTTCTCTGTAGTTAGACTTGTTTTTGTATGTCATGGATAATTGATAGGCAGATTTCTCTTAAGATAGATCTTGGCTTCCAAAAGTCACTTATGAAAAAAGCACTGGGTGGGAGTATAGAGATCTGCATTCTCTCTAGTGTTCAGCTGCTAGCAAATTGTTCAAGACTGCTGATGAGTCTTTGGAAAGATGAAGGAGAGAATACAAGGTACTCAAACTTTAAAGGGAACCTTTTGGTGGCACAAATGGTTTAGCAAAGTACCATTAGATGAAAGGTCGGTGGTTCAAATTCACCTGGTAACACCTCAGGAGACAGACCCGCAAATAACACTTGCAAACTGTCAGAGTCTTGAGCCCCACATGGTATGTAATATTATTCTGATGAAATTGAGGCTATGGTAAATAACTCCATGATTCAAAATCACTTTAAGCACAACTTGCCTTAGCTAAGACAATGACGTCTTTTTACAGCATTAGGAAGCAATTTAAAAAAAATAAACAGACTGAAACATCCTTATATAATCAGTGAAACTAAAGAGCAGGTGAAATGAACATTTTTCAATCAGTTCATTAAAATTTTATATACATAGATATACATATCTATGTGTATGTGTGTATATATATATATATATATATAAATTCATCAGCTTTGTTTACGTTGTTGGGAACTTCCCTTCCTATGTAGTTACAGTTGTTTAAATCTCTCTCCTATAATGTGAGCCCCGCAAGACACTGCCCTTGTGAATCCTCACAGGTCTTCACTTTCTTTAAGAAAACACTCAGAGGTGAGGAAGAAGGCTGCATCTCAGCAAAATAGAGGATATTAATCAAGGACCTTAAGCACTTAGCTACTAACGGAAAGGTTGCCAGTTCAAACCCACCTAGGAATCCCATGTGAAAAAGACCTGGTGATCTAGTCACTAAGATTATATCCAAGAAAACCCTATGGGACAGTTTTACTCCATCAGAACTCTATATTCCAGAATTAACTGACATCAGGCAACAATAAAAAATATCTTGAGTGAATTTGTATCATCTGTGTTTGCAGTCTCACATTTTGGTACCTTCTTTTAATCTTAGAATATGCCATGAAGACAGTCAGCAAGATAAGCAGAGAAGGAGAATTTATGTCTGTCCTATGTGTTAAAAATATGTGTGTCTCAGAACAGCCAATACGCCATATGACTGGCCCCACTATAAAATACAGTATCCCTCACTGACTCAAGGACATATGGGGACAACAATAGAGAAGCAGGGTCAGGATTGTACCCTGTTTCACCCAACCACACAATGGCAAAACACTAAGGGTGTGCAACAGAGCATGTAATTCCCAAGGAAGTGACAAGAATATATGTTGGTGCCATGGTGTGGAACCCCATTGTCTGACCAGGAACCACTCCTGGAGGTCAACAAACAGATCTTGAATTATTTACAGGGCTTTAGCTTTACATATTGGACATTGGGGTTTCTTTGTTTTGTTTTGTTTTGTTTCTTTTTTTGGTGGGGGGCATCACTGTCCTCAGGTGGTGGGAGTAGGAGGCCCAGCCTTTGCTCCTGTGAGCTGGAATTGAACCTCCATCCCAGTGAGCCACAGTCCCGCGCACAATCACTATGCCACCAGGGCTCAGCCCCTTCTTTGTTGTTTTCATCATTGTTTTATTTTCTTTGGTCACTTCATCTTAGGATGCTTGTTTTCTTTTTTTTTTATGTACATGTTGTTATCTCTGCAGGGCTACCTAGATAAGATAGAGTGAATGAACAGTATGAAGGAGAAAACAACAGGACTGATGGTTCCAGTGGAGAAATGGGAGATGGGGAGGAGAGGAAAAGGAGATGGTGTTAACCAACCCATGGATAAGGGAGCAACAAGGGATTTAAAATCAGTCACAAGGTAGGTGTGAGAGGCATGATAGGGATTGATCAAGGGTAATGTAACAGAAAGAAAATACTGAAACTCAAATGGAAGCTGAGCATGATAGTGGGACAATAGGAAAATAAAAAGAAATAGAGGAAAGAGTGCAGGGAGGGTTTAAAGGGCATTTATAGAGGTACAGATACAGACATGTACATAGGTGAATAATTTTATATATGATGATGGGGCTATAGATCTACATGCATATACTTATTATAGGGTTAGTATTAAGACAGCAGAGTGGCATTGGGCTGCCACTCCAGTACTTCCTCAATGCAAGAACACTTTGTTCTATTAAATCGGCATTCCATGATGCTCACCTTTCTGGCACAATCACTGAAGACAAATGTGTGTATAAGCAACAATGGTGAAGAAGCTGATGGTGCCCGGCTATCAAAAGATGCAACATGTGGACTCTGAAAGGTTTGAAAGTAATCCAGCTCAGAAGCAGCAAAGCCCAAATGGAGGAAGCACACTAGTCTGTGTGACCATGAGGGATCCAAGGGATCTGGTACCAGGCATCAAATAACTAAAAATTATATCATTATAAATGAGGGGGAGTGCAGATTGGGGCCCCAAAGCCCATCAATATGTGAAACAGCATCCCTTACAGAGGGTTATCCGGGAGGAAATGAGCCAATCAAGATACAGCCTAAAAACAATGAAAGAGTCAACTTTTCTCCAGTTCTTAAATGCTTCCTCCCACCCACTATGATGATCCTGATTCTACCTTACAAATCCAGCTAGACCAGCAGATGTACACTGGAACTGGAAACATGGCGAATTCAGGATAGATGATCTCTTCAAGACCAGTGCTGGGCGTGGTGATACCAGGAGGGTGAAGGGAATGTGGAGTAGAAAGGGGGGACCAGTTGTAGGGATCAAATTATAACCTCCTCTTGGGGTATGGACAACAGAGAAGTGGGTGAAGGTACACATTGGATAGTGTATGATATAAAAAATAATGACAATTTAAAATTATTATGGGTTCATGGGGGAGGGCGATTCAGGAGGGAAGGGAAATATGGGGAGCTGATATCAAGAGCCCAAGTAGAAGGAGGATGTTTTGAGAATGACTGATGGTCACAAATGTCAAATGTTGTCTGCATACAATTGATGTATTTATTGATCATGATAAGAGTTGTATGAAGCCCCCAATAAAATGATTTATTAAAAAAGTGTATGACTGTGGATGTGTATATATGTATGCATATATAAGTATATGTGTGTATGTGATATAGTTTTAGGCAGCCATGAGTTTGTGTAACAGATCACCACAAGATTACCTGGATAACCTTAAGCTACTTTATTAATGTTTCTAGCCTTCTCCTCTTGTGTGCAAGGTGGATATAATAGTAGTTTCTTATAATAGGATTACTGCAGGATTAAGTTAATAAAGCATGTAAAGTGTTCTATACAGTGTCAGTTTGAATAAACAGAATATATTAGAGTAGTAAACTATACTTAGAATTATAGATGATACAATCTTAAATAGATAAGGTAGGAGGAAGTCTAAAAGGGGGAGGGGTGACTCATGTACACATGCCATGTGGGTTGAAGATCATACATATCAGAAGAAACTTACACTTCACCTGGGAGATGCTGAAAGTCTCTAAGTAGAAGATGAGGTGATATCACACTTAAAGGAAGGCAAGAATTTGGTTAAGATGGATGGGCAATATATAAAATGCTAAGAAACTGGTTACTATTGAGTAGACTGTGTGGTCAAATGTGGAATGTATGTATGTCAGAACACAAGTTTGTTCCATAGGGATTTCAATAGCTTATTGTTTGGAAGTAGATTATCAGATTTTTCTCTGAGGTGCCTCCAGGTGACTTTACTTGCCACTTTTGGATAGCAGCTGAATGTGTTAACTATTAGTACTCTTTGTTAACTATTGGAGTTTTTAATCACTCTTCAATTATGCCTTCCTTGAGTATTTAAAGCCTACTATTTTATTTCTCTGTTTTTGTTTTGCTTTGTTTTGTTTTCCTTTTTTTAATTGGGGCCTTGTACAGCTCTAATCACAATCCACACATCCAACCATTGTGTTAATCACACGTGTACATTTTTTGCCATGAAATTTGAGCCCATGATTGAGGTAAAAATGGAAGATTTGACCCCAAGGTGTTTATGTTCCTTTCTCTTGTGTGTATGGCTCTTCATATAACATTATATAGAACTCTGTTTCTAGGAGATAGCAGGTAAGGCACTTTAAAAATGATAAAGAATTACTCTGTGGTCTTTGTAATCTCTTTTTAACTCCATACTGTTGATTGACGCGGATGAATCAGATTCTTAGAATGGCGACACAGAGAGGCATAGTGGGAAACAATAAGAGTAGTATACACCGATGGAAGAACTGAGTCCTGCCCACAGCTCCCCAGTAGCAGTCTATGAACTTGATACTCTAGTCTTCTTTCTGGCCTTCAGCTTTTCTCATGGCGACACAGGACTTCCATAGATGCGATGCAACTCCAACTTTAATATGCATTTAATGTTTTGGGGATCTTGTTAAAATACAGATTCCAGGGCTGAGCCCCGGTGGCGTAGTGGTTGAGTGCGGAACTGCCGCCCATTGGCTTGGCGGTTCAAATCCAGCAGCAGCAAGGCTGGCCTTCCCACTCCCACCAGAGGGCAGTGCAGCCCAAAAAACAAAATAAAACAACAACAAAAAAAAAACCCCCAAAAAACAGATTCCAAAGCAGTAGGTCCAAAATAGAGTTTAAGCGTCTGAATGTACAACAAACTCCAAGGTGATACTGAAACTGCTAGACCTCAGACCACACTTTGGTGCCAAGACTTAGAGAACTCTTCCTGCCAGCTGTTGAGGGAGCGATGGGCCAGTGGTAGAACTCTCCCATTGGCCCCAGGACTTCAGATTTTGTTCCTGGGCCACATACTTCACTGCAGGGAATACCCATGCAGCATCTGTCAGTAGATGTTTATACCCTGTAGTGATGCTAAATAGGTTTTAGTAGTGCTCTCTGACTAAGGTGAGCAAGAAACAAAGGTCTGTTTATCTACTTCTGAAATCAGCCAATGAAAACATAAGGATCTCAACTGTCTGATCGGCCATGACCAATGAGGTGATGGAATTAGACTGATCTGCATTTTGTTCTCTTGTGCATGAAATCACCATAAATTGATGTGATGACAGCTAACAACAACAATAAGGTCAATTCTTAGAAATCCTTACACATTATCTGGTACCTCTTATGTGGCAGGCCCTCTGTTCGGGCTTGTTGATGCTGAGATAAAGAAGCCATTGCACCTATGGTAGAAGTACATTCCACAAAGAGACGAGGACAGATACATAATTTAAAAAGTGTAGGATAAATACCACAATTGATATTTGTACAGGGGAAGAGATGCTGCAGAGCCAAGAAAGAGTGATCTATTCATTCACTGGCTGTGAGAGGTACAGATGTCAGAGTCACAGGTCATGTGGAAAAGGACTGAAAACTGTCCACTGTTTTATTAATAAAGGGGCTTCTCTTTATCTCACAAAACAGTAAAGAATTCCTTTGTTCAAGGGAGCCTTGCTTGTGGGTCTTGGAAGAGCATTATTTTGATCAGTAATCTTGAATACTTCATCTCACTCCATGATTGCTTTCTCAGATCTTTCCCATATGCTGGCTGTCTATTAGCAACAGTGCTGATAAAAAGTTTAGTCCTCTGTCTGCGACCAAGGCCTGTGTGGAAGCTCCAGCAAGCAGAAGCAGGGAAGGTGATGTGAAGGTGGCTCCTTCGGCTTCACACAGCCCCCACAGGCCAGTAGTGAGTCAGTAAAGGAAAATCAGGTGAGTGGAGGAGGGATGTGATCTGCACCCCCAGCGGGCATCTGAACACAGCAACAGCCACTTCAGTGGAGACAGGACTTTTGTCTGCAATAGAACTGGAGGGGCTGAATAGAAAGCAGCTTGCTTCAGAGGTTAAGAGGAAGAGGAGAGGGACTGAGAATAATGTAAGGCGAATGAGGGAATATCCAGGGAAATAGGCTTTCTCTACTTCATCAGACACTTCATCTTGAATCAGACTTAAGAAATCACTATAGATGGTTCATCACAGTCTAACCTTTCTGTAAGGTGAACTCGATTCTGATGCCTAGTCACTCTATGACCTGGGTGTGTCAGTCCCTTACTGAGACTCAGTGTTCTCAATTATGCAGTGGGAAATCTGGTTTCAATTTCTAGGATGGCTTCTAATTTTTAGCTTCTTTGATTATATTTTCATGCCCAAATTCAGTATTCTGTGCTGTCAGTATCAATGAGAATTTGTGTGTTCCATCCTTCACATGTCTCCCTGTAATATCTCACTTATACAACTGGGATTGGGGGCAAATGTCATTAAGTTTTGTTCACATGTGTCTCACAAGCAGTATGACTATTCTCCAAAGATTCAGACATTTGTTTACCTGTTTTAAAGCAGGCAGATAGCCATCATGTGGGCTTCTAAGCCACCATCACCACCTCCCTGGATTAATGTCTCTGAAGCACTCTGAACAATTCTTTATACATCTTTAAGCAGATCCAGTCATAGTGACATGTGATACTATACATAAGATGGTGTTCAACTGTTTGCAATTGCTTCCTTACCATATTTACCATATTTAATATCCTACATGTCTACACAATCTCTGACTTTCTGATTCTTGCGATCTCTTTTTCTACCCGCTTCACTTACTGCATCCCAACCATGTACGTCTGTCTTCTGCTCCTTGAAAACCTCATGCTCCAGATCGTTGAATTTATTGTTGCTGTTGGGAATCTGTCTCCTCTAGGGCTCACCATGCTCACTACTTTCTTATAGCTCTTTGCACAAATGTGACCTTATCACTGAGAGCATCTTTGACCATACTGATCAAAACCTTCCTAAGAACATGTCAGTCGTGAGCCTTTGACTTTGGTCTATTGTTCTGGCAACATTAAATGCCATCCTAACTATATATAGGTTAATGTGTACTGTCAGTCTCCACAACTTTAACTCTCACTACAATGTTAGGACTATGAGACCAGAGATACTGACTATCTTGCTTATGTTTTTATTTTTATTTTTCAAAAAAAAAAAAACAACACTTTATTGGGCTGAGCCCTGGTGGCGTAGTGGTTGTGTGCGGGACTGCGACCCACTGGGATGGAGGTTCAATTCCAGCTCCCAGGAGCAAAGGCTGGGCCTCCTACTCCCACCACCAAAGAACAGTGATGCCTAAAAAAAAACAAAAAAAAGCCACTTTATTGGGGGTGATTACAATGCTTATCACAATCTGTGCATACATACATTGTGTCAAGCACCTTCATACATCTGTTGCCATCATCATTCTCAAAACACTTGCTTTCTACTTGAGCCCTTGACATCAGCTCTTCATCTTTACTCCTCCTTCCCCATTCTCCCTCCCTCATGAAGCCTTGATGATTTATAAATTATTATTAATTTGGCATATCCTCCACTGCATGATGTCTCCTTTTGCCCACTCCTCTGCTGTCCTCAGGATAGATGCACAAAGGGGGGTTGGAGTTTTGAAAAAACAATTCACTGTGATCAAAAAGAATCTTTCCAGGTCATGCCACTGGAAGCACTACCTCAGAGTGAGTTGCTTAATTCTTGCCCAGAAAGCTATGCTATGAAACTTCAGCGCAGAGGAACTTTCTTTATTTCTTTTTTGGAGGGTGGGATGTGGGGAGGGGTACTTCGATATGTACCCAGGACTATGTTTTCTCAGAAATGTGAATTCCAACCTCTCAAACCAATGCCATCATTTTCATCCTGTTCTAGGACTACTTTTTTTTCTTTTCTTCCATTCCTCTATTTTTTGGGGTGGCTACCCCCTCATACATTTTTATCATGCTACTTAATCTTCATTACACTGAGAAATTCAAGACACAGAGAGGTTCTTTGACGTTTGATCAAATACCCTTGTTTCTGGCTTCAAATTCAAGGCCATTAAATGAACTGCTGGAAAGATCTGAGCATACCCATATATAAAGTATGTCTCCCACGAAAAGAAGCAAGAATTTCAGATCAATTCTAGAACATTTTCTTCTTCTTGTACACGTTTTAGAAATGTGTTTCTTTGTGGCATATTTTTAAGTGCACATGGGGAGAGGGTCACTCTCACAGACAAAGTCAACCTGGCTCCTGGCTCAAAGTACATTTTTCGCTCACTGTTTGATAATTTCACTCCATCAGAGCCTAAGGCTGTAGCTTAAGATTCTGATCCCTGTTTTTATAGCAAAGCCATCTGAGAGAAGTAATACTTAGTGCTTTTCTATTATTTGTCCCTCTAAGTGAATTTTGTTAGTTTTGTATGTGTGTTGAGATGGGAGGTGAGATGTTGGAAGACATGGAGAAACTGGAGTTCTCACTCTGGTTTCACATTAGAGTCAATACACACACATGCACACACAAACACGTAACCCCACAAAAAATGGAACATTTTTTAAAAAGCTATGCATATATTTATCTTTTTTTTACAAAACAGCCTTCTCGATTTCATACTATTCTCCATTACACTTAATACATTTGTCAAATTGGTGAAGCCATGTTTGGAAACCTTTTTCAGATTCACTTGTTTGGATAGCTGACAACACCTCTGTCATTTTTGTTTCCTCCTCTGCTACATTGTCAAAGAGCTGCTCTTTCATGCCCTCTTCATTCCCATAAACAAAAAGAAAGCACACGGAGCCAGACAGATGGGTTGGTATTTGCCCCAAACTGGTACTCTGAGACGGCTGCATGGGCAGGTGTTTTGCTATGATGGCAAAACCAGTTGACTGTCGCCACAAATCAGTCCATTTTTGTTGCATACTTAAGCAATCTTCTCAGAACCTCTAAGTAAAAATCTTGATGAATTGTGTGACCTCGTGGAATGAACTTAAATGCATTAGGTAGACATTTTCATCTCTTCAGGAAGGCAACGGATGTCTGCAATGAGGTTTGTCATGAATCAGCATCTAACCTCTTTTGAAATGAGAAAAACAACTCCTACACTTGAGTTTTTCCCAGAGCACTGCCCTTCTAAGCTGTGTTCAACATTACAACAGTTTCTGCAGCATTATTATCAAGCAGGAAACAAAATTTCACAACCTCACATGGTTCTCTTGAAGCAGTCATCACATACACACACACACACACACACAGTTTGAGTGCAACTGTTATTACAAAAAAAAAACCATCACTTTGACTGAGAGAACCTTCCCAGGTGACACAATTGGGTGCACTAATAGTGATCTGCTCCATGTTTGCCTCGCAGAGTTACTGCAGACTGTAAAAACACTGTTCTATTTGGGGGAATTGTCCCATCATTTCATGTCTAGGTCCATTCCAAGGTTTTGATTAATGGGTATGAAAAGGCCCAGGTATAGATTTTTTAAAAATAAAATCCTCAGTGATGCCCCCCCCCAAAAAAAAACATAAAATAAAATCTTCACATGATTATACTGAGAGGCCACTATTGAGATGACTACCTGCAAAATGGCAGCATGGAGTGTCCTTTAATTTCAAGAGGAGAAATAAGAATCTGCATTAACACAAGGTTGATTCCTATGTAATACACGTCATACTTACTTACATCTCCAACTGTTCTGTCAACTCTGACACCAGCTGTTTTCCTCATGGCACTCTCTAAAATTTGCTGAGTTAGAAAATTTGATGAAATGGCCACAGATAACTCAAGGTCATCTTCATAATCAGACTACAATGCAAGATCAAAAGTACCTTGGAAACAACTCATGAGACAGGATGCTGCTTTTTAATCAGAACAGCTTCCAATGAAGACGATTCTCAACTCCTTTATAACTGTTCACACAGAGAAAACATGCCTCTTGATTTTATGTGCAGGTGGGCCCTGTTTAGGTTTCTGTTATTGGGCTAGACTTGTTCATGTGTGACCTCTGCTACTTGATCTGCTTAGGAAAGTGTTACAGCTCTTCAGGCTACACCATACAGTGCCTCGTGGCATCTCATGGTGCCAGGTAGTATTCTGCCTCCAAGCAGTCAGCTTCCTTGCTCAAGGGCCAGCTAGTTTCGTGTGGTTGCCTTGCTCCATGGCCCTGAGAAGCTCACTCATCTCGTACTGTATATTGCTTGTCCTCACTTGTATCCTCTTGTACTCTCCCATGCCATTTTTGTGTTATATTTCTCTCTATCTTCTATATCAAGGAGATTCTCAGCCAATACCTAAGATCAAAGTATGCAATCTAGATTTTTCTTCTAGATGGTAGTAAGGCTCCTCCCACTCACCTATGCAGATGATATCATTTTATAAGCTTCTCCTACTAAAATTTGAATCGACCAATCCTCTTGGTTGCCACAGTAACTTTTTTTGCATAATAACTGTCCTACCCCCTTGCAAGATTGTAACTATTGAATGCTCTTGGCAGAGCTACAGGCACAGAAAGGCCACATATTTAGAGAAAACCATTATGTTGCATTAACTTAGAGAGTGGAAACCAGGAAGAATTAGGAAGATGTAATAGGAGAAAGACAAGGCATCCTACTCATGCAAAGAGTGAGTCTCGAAACCACAGGGGCTGTTCAATACTACCCTATAGGGTCATTCTGGGGCAGAATTGACTTGATGGCAGTGAGGCAAGGTGGTTCTGCAATAGCCCCCCTCCCGTGGGTATTTTGCAAATGAACTTATCAGGCAGTTGAGATTCACTGGAAGTCATTTATACATGGAAGATGTGGTGATGGGAGTTATGGGACATAGAGGCAGAGATGAGTCTTAGAGGACCCCTTTCCCAGAGGACCTAGCATGAAAGAGGTGAAACCAGCTTCTCCTAAACAAACATACAAAAAACTGGGAACTATAGGCATTAATAATTTGACAGAAAGATAACCTCAGTTAAGAGCAGAATTTTAAAAAAAAAACATGGCACAATTCTCCATTTGAACTGATTTTTTTTGGTTTGGTCAAGTCCTATTCTGTTTAGTCATATCCCAGAATTCCACCATAGAAGAAACTGCAACTGAGTTATGACAGTGAAAAGTGGATCCAGACTTTGGGTGTTTAAAAGCCACTGATTGAGAAGTATGCTAACATTGCATTTATCATGAAAAAAAAAACACGTGAAAAGATGTCAATCGAAGTAGATCTTTAAAAAGTGGTTCATAAATAGAAAAGGGGCCTGGAACATGGGGATTAGAGTAAGGATCAATTATCATGACTTACATTAAAATAAATATATGATGATTTTAAATTATTACTTGCTTAATTTTGCTTCTTTTTCCTTTTCTTTAAATGTAGACTTTTATAACTTTTGGAAGATTATTTCAAACCAGAGAGGAGAGTGACAAGGAGGAGATGGCAGAGTAAAAGCTTTCCAATCCTCCTGAGATAACTACAAATAAGCAATTACTTTTTAAGATTTGAAATCAAGGTTACATCTTAGGCTTTATCATCTGATAAGAAAGTAGGCGAATGAAGGAATTTCAAGGGTAGAAATTAATAGAATCCAGAAAACTAGCCTTGAAGTGTATTTCAACTCGTATCATCCCCAGGAATCTCAGAGTCGAATATTTGCTCCTTGCGGTTGTTAGTGGTTGATCTTTCAGAACTGGATCACTTTTCAATCGTGGTACTTTTCAATTAGTTCCAATTTTAGCGACTATATGTAAAACAGGACAAAACACTACTCAATCCTATGCCATTCTCACAATTATTTTGATGCTTTTGCCTACTGTCGCAGTTAACCTACATGTCATTTCTTCTTATTGTTGGTCTCTTTTTATTTCATTGACTTTCTACCATGTATGATGTCCTCCAGAAACTGGTGTGCCTAAGAAAACATCTAAGAGGGAAAGTGTCACCATCTGTATGTTCTAAGAGTATTGTTCTAGCTATACTTTTCCAAAGCAGATATGTTTGTCTTCATTCATTGCATACGTCCTGTATGTATATGAGCCCATGGGGGAAAACATTATTTAGGTGTTGTATTCATTAATTATCAAAGGAACATTCAACTTTAAAAGTTCCTTTGCAACAGATTTATCTAGGACAATATGTTATTTGGTTTATTGACTGTTGCTTCTACGGCATAGATTGTGGATTCAAATAAAATTAAATGCTTAACAAACAAGCTTTCCTGGGATTATTATGATGTTTTTAATGGTGTAGTTATGAAGACTTTTGCTTCTTCCATGTTGAGGTGTGATACATGTTGAAGTCTTTGATCTTCAGCAATAAGTGCTTCAAGTTCTCTTTGCTTTCATGAAGGGTGTGCCATCTATATATTGTACATTGTTAATAAGTTTCCCTCCAATCCTGATGTCAGGTGTGGTGTGGTGAAATTTATTAACACTACTATTCTACCCAACTCTAACTCCCCCCCCCCCCAAGAATTGGGTAGGAAGATGCAAACAGGGTGTGTGTAACCCAAATAGATGGGATTGGTCAGTTTTTATTATCCAGACCCTGGCTCTAAAGATGAGCCATCTTTGAAGTGACAGAGAGGAGTGAGAAACCCTGAGGACCCTGAAAGAGAACTTCAAGATCTGTCTGAAGTTGCAGAAGCTACAGAAACCAGATGCATTTGAAACTTTGGCATGGAGACTCCGAGAATCAATTCTGAGACTATTGGGTATCTTCTATTCCTCTGGCCCAAGTCTATGGAACTGTGTGACAGAGCCATAGGTAGACTGCCTTGCTGGCACATGGGGGCAAAAGTTAAAAGGCCTGAGAACCATATAAGGACTGAGAGAACTAAAAACTAGAAATATTAGTTTCTGGTTGAGGAGAAAAATAGCAGTATCATTATGGTTTGCTGACCCTACCTTAACTTAACTATTATTTTCCCCAATTTTACTTGTTGATAAGTTCTATGGAGTTGGTTCTGACCCATAGTGACATTATGCACAACAAAAAGGAAGGACTGCCTGGTCATGTGATAAAACTACAATTTTCTCCATGCTCAAGCCCATTGTTGCAGTTATGATATTGACTCATCTCCAGAAGGACCTTCCTCTTTTCCACTGCACCTATGCTTTAGCAAACATAATGAATGTCCTTGTGCAGGCAAAGTCTTGGAATGCTAGCCTCTAAGGAGTATTCTGGCCTTATTTCTTCCAAGGCAGCCTTTTTTGACCTAGTAGCAGTCCATGATACTTTCAATATTCTTCTCCAGCACCACAATTCAACTGCATTGATTTTTCTTATGTCTTCCTTATTCACTGTGTGACTTCCACATGCATGTGAGGCAATGGAAAATATCGTGAGATGGTCCAGATACACTTTAGTCTTCAAAGTAACACCCTTGATGTTCAATATTCTAAAGAGACTTTGTGCAGGTTTACATAATAACAAGACTTATTTTGATGTCTTGACTGCTGATTCCATGAGCATTGATTGTGGATCCAGCAAGACAAAATTCTTGACAACTTCAACCACTTTTCTACTTATTATTATGCACAAAATCCTTACAAGAGGACCCATGCATAACGTCATGATAAGTGGATGCTTCCCTCGAAACCCTCTGAATTAAGAGTATTATCTCTGATTTCTGTGCGGTCAGTGCATTGAACTCAGGATAGATATAAAATGGCAGGGGAAGAAATACTGGTGCTCTCTGACTGACCATTAAGGCTTGTCTGGGCCCTACCTCAGGGCAATATTCCATCTCCACTACCCTTTATTACATCATGTTTTTCTCTAAACAGTCCAGTTTCTCAGCATATAGATTAAACAAGTAGGGTGAAAGGATACTCAGAAAACACATATCTTTCCTGAATCTAAAATATTCAGTATCCCCTTGTTCTGTTCAAATAACCTCTTGATCAATGTATAGATTCCACAGGAGCACAACCAAGTGTTTCATAATTACCATTCTTTGCAAAGTCACCTATAATTTATTATCCATATAGTTGAATGCCTTTGCATAACAAATGTAACACAAGTAAATAGCTTTCTGGTTTATCTATTTTCTAGCAAAAATTCATCTGATTCTTCAGTGACTTTCCCACATTTCATTGACTGCTGAATTCACCTTATGAATTAATCTTTAATTTTTGTCAGGTGCCTGTTGAGATAATGTTTCAATCATTTTTTAATTATCTTCCATAATTATTGGTGTGTGATATGATATTCTTTAATAATTTGCACAGTCTGTTGGGTCATCGTGGGCAGAGCACATCGCCCCCCCCATCCGAAATTGTTGACCATATAGCTGTCTCCCAAATTTATTGACATAGATGATTGAACATTGTATATCTCTCATGTTTGTTGAAATAACTAAATCTATTTTGTCAATTCCTGGAATCTTGTTTTTCACTAATTCCTTCAGGACTAATTGGTCTTCTTTCATTTAATGTCATTTGTTTTCAATAATATGTTAACTCATAAAATGGTTGAATGTTGACCAACTCATTTTGGTCCAAGGACTATGCCTTATATCTACCTTAAATGCATCCTAAATCATTCAATATTTTGCCTATAGAATCTCCAGTATTACAATGTGAGGCTTAAGTTTTGCTTGAGTTTCTTCTTCCCTTTTGGTTTTCCAGTTAGAGATAATAGTTTGAATTTTATTATAACATTTCACTTTGTTTTCTTGAGCTGCCTGGCCATCTTTTCTGCTTGATTCTTTTTTATCATTATTTTGCCTTCCTTTAATTTATTGATGTTTAAAGGGAAGTTTCAGAATCTTTTCTGATTCATGTTTTTTTTCTTTTCTCTTGCTATTTTGTATTAATCCATCTTATCCTTCCTTCATGCTTCCTATTCTAAATGTCATTCCATAATTTCCCTACTTTTGGGGAAAAGTTCAATGTGGAAGGACACAAATTTTTCTTTTGGACTTGTAAATATTGCTACAATATTGCTACAATAAAAACTGTCTTCAATTTGAACTTGCATAGAATAGAAAGAGTTTAGCCTTATTTGTAGACATGGGGGACACTGATTTTAATTTTAGGAAAAGGAATTTATATTTAGACCCAAACTCTGAATGCAGTTCTCTTAAGGTTGCTTTATATCCATTAGGAAACTTCTCAAAGAATACTTATAGGGACTTATCATGCTTGCTTTATGGATTACATTAGATGAATCTGTTGCACACGACCTCTTTAAAGTGTTGAAAATCTAGAATGTTACTGTGATGGGTAGGTTTGTTATGCCAACATGGCCACAGAAGATTGGTGGGTCTGTTGACGGCACGGCCAATGAACACGCGAGATGCATTGAAAGGCAGATATAGGAAGGGCTCGGCAAGTCCCGCCCTCTCTCTTGCTTCTGGATCTTTGGACCAGAGAGCTGCCTTGCTCGTCCTGTTCCTCGACCTCCAAGCAACACTACCCGTGGGACACCTAATTGTGGACTGTGTTGCTGTGAATTGAGGATCCTTCAAGCCCTACTTCACCACGCTCCTGGGATATACATCTTTTGAGCTGGGGACTGTTGGACTCTGTTTTCTGGCTGACTGTTGGCGACCTGCTCTGCTGTTTGCTGCCTGTAACCAGATAGCCTGGATTGCTCTACAGAGGACTACTCAGAGGCCCTCAAGATTTGAAGGACTGCCAGTCTTCTAGTTGCCTCACGCAAGTGAGTGGTACCGAGCAATCTGTATTACTTTATAGTTAACTTTTTCTTTCTTATCTTATATACCTTTCTCAATATATACATATATAAAAAGAACTACTAGTGTCCTGAATTTTATTTCTCTAAGAGAAGCCTGCCTGACACAGTTAACTTGAGTACCAAAAACCTGAACCAAGATATGGTATTTTCAATAGCCTCATATGCATGTGGTAGCTGGACATTGAATAAAGAAGATCTGAGTATATTTGATTCAATTGAATTATTGGGTTGATGAAAATGGACTGCCAAAAGAACAAAGTGGTGCATCTTAGCTTACCAACAACTAGCTTACTCCAGAGGGGCAATGATGGTGATACTTCATTTCAGTTACTTTGGATATGTTATAAGGAGAGGCCAGTCCCTGGAGAAGGACATGATGCTTGGTGAAGTAGAAATGCAACAAAAAAGAGGAAGATCCTCAATGAAATGGATTGACACAGTGGCTTCAACAACGGGCTCAAATGTAAGAATAATTATGGGGATGACACTGGACTGGCTTGTGTTTCCTTCTATTGTACATAGGGTAGCTGGAAGTCAGAGTAGGCTCATTAATACCTAACAGCAAACGTGAAAACATCACATTGTCTTTAGAATCTGGAGCCAGAGAGCCTGGCTGCATAAACGTACACTGAGTCTTCCCTTTCAAGTAGAAATGAGACTTCTGCAAATATGATGTGAAAACTCACAGGACAAGGGCGCATACACCTGGACTGAACACAGGGCTTTCTAATCCTCTAGAGAGCTACAGGCTTGGGAATTTACAGGGGACGTTCTACCCTGTCCTATATGGTAACTAAATGTTGGCATGCACTCAATGGCATGGAGTTTGCTTTGATTACATGTCACCTCCTGTTCTTTGGCACTATATGAAGGTCTTTTAAATGCATTGTCTTTGATAAAACTTATAAAATATCATTTTCTTTTCATTCTATTTCATTACAAATTTTTGAGATCCTCTCATAGAGTATTAATGAATATAGTTTTAGAAGTTTTCCTAATTAAGTAAGCACAACTACATGCAAAGGTGAGCCACACATCTGTCCATTACATTATTGTTCTTACCTTCTTGGATTGGGAAAAATGTAGATGCTTATCAAAAAAAGGATTGTTAAATACATTTTAGTTCATCTACAGAATACAGTGGCAATTAAATGATAAGCATGGTATGTGTCAAATATTTACTTGCTAAAAATGTTATTTTGCAGAAAAATAGAGTTAAATATTACATATACTTTGAAAATAGAGTGAAAAAAGCTAAGTACAACGCATAAAAAAAAATTCTGGACCACAAAAAAATCACGGAATTTATAGGTTATTTAACTGATATGTTATTTATTTTTTTATATGTTTTTACTCTGATTTCTCTACAATGAACATATATTGCTTTTATAACAAGTGAAGACTCATTCAGATTTGACAGATATGATGACAGATATTTAGACCAATGGAAAAGAGTTAAAGATCCAGAAATAAAAACATCAGCATACAGACAACTGACTTGTGATAAGGACCAGCAAAGAGTCAAACAGGAAGCAGATGCCCTCTTCAATAACTGATGTTGGAAAAAATGGATATCTACCTATAGAAAAAATGAAGCAAGTCCCTTACCTCTTCACTTGTGCAAGAATAAACTCAAGGTGGATCAGAGACCTTGAGGTAAAATCACAAAAAACTTAGGGTCATTATTTAATGAGGGAATTGGGACTAACCTGAGAACCTTGGCACAGGGAGTACAAAGTCTATCAGAAATAGGGAAGAACACATACAAATTGACAAGTAGGATAAACTGAAGTAAAATCACCTGTGTACATTGAAATAATTCACCAAGAAAGTAATAAGAGAGTCCACTGACTGGGAAACATCTTTAGCAATGACACATCTGGCAAAGTACTTATTACTAAAATCTACAATATTCTGCAAGCTTACAATAAGAAAAAAAAACTATAAGAAAGAGGATCACAGGGGCCAAAATCTGAATGGCCAATAAACATGAGAAATTGTCGCAGATCATTAGCCATACAGGGGCCAAAATCTGAATGGCCAATAAACATGAGAAATTGTCGCAGATCATTAGCCATAAGAGAAATGCAAATCTAAACAATACATAACATTCTCAAAGATAGCCCAATTGAAAAAAAAATCAGAAAACAATGAGTGCTGGAGGGGCTGTGGGGAGATAGGAACTCTTATCCACTGCTGGAGGACCTGTAGCTATGTATAGCCACTATTTAAATTGATTTGATGATACTTAAAACAGATAGAAATTGAGTTACTACATGACCCACCAACCTCTCTATTGGGCGCATATCCAGAAGAGGCAAGAAACAAACCATGGCCAGACATTTGTGCTTCATTGTTCACTGTGGCACAGTTCACAATTGCAAGAAGTTGGAAACAATCTAAATTTTCATCAACAGATTAATGGATTAAAAAAAAGTGGTGTGGGTTGAACCCCGGTGGTGTAGTAGTTGAGTGTGGGACTGCAGCCCACAGGCTTGACGCTTGAAATCCAGCAGCAGCTCTCAGGAGCAAGGCTCCCATGACCAACAGAGGGCTGTGATGCCCAAAAAACAAAAACAACAACAACACCAAAAAATACGTGGTGCATACACACAATGCTGGAAAGCAGTGATGAATGCATGAAACACTTGTTGCAGGGGAAGAAGTGGAGGAAATTATACTAAGTGAAGCCAGTCAAGCACAAAAGGACAAGTACAGCATGAGTCCACTGAAGTAAGTTTAAAAATGCACAGGGGGCAAAGGCTAAAAAAGCTACTGTATACAAACATTCCTGGGGTGAAGTCCAGGTAGGATGGCAGGGGCCAGACCAAATCCAGGAGTACGTATGGTAGCTAACTAAAACACAGTCAGGAAAACGATTGACATATTTAGTGGGGGAACAGGGCACTAACATACTCAAGGGGAGAGTACTGCTTTTATCCTCACAGGGAAAGAGGGACCAGACTCCAACCCAGTGCTCTGGTATATGAATGCATCCTACCAGCGTGGAGCAGGGAGCCAGTGGAGGGGACTGAGGGCATGGCCCCAATCCAAAGTACAAGGACAGCCGCCCCTCCCCCAAAAGAACGTACTTAGAGGAAAGCACAGAGACATTACTGAGCAGTGCACATGGGAGCAAACGAAGTGGGAGGAGGATGGCGTAGAGCACATCGTGGGCCACCAGTCTTGAGGACTATGTCCCCACTCAGAGCAGCCAATGCATAGAGAAGACCATATAGCTGACCGCACTAAGAGACACAGCATCCATTGCTGACCCATGGCCCTACAGGAGACACCGTTTCAGAATGGCACCCAATCTGACCCCACCATAGGAGGGCAAAACACTAAGGGCATTCAGCGTGGCAGCAGGGGAGTAGAGCAGGGAGGTGCCCAGGGAGAACTAAGGGTAGATTTGGGTGCCAGGATGATGCACCCCATCAGACTCAACCTGAGGATACTCCTAGAGGTCAACAAACAGACCTTGAACTATATACAGGTTACTCTTTTTTGTTTGTTTTCTTTCATTTTTTCATATACTTTTGTCATCATTTTGTTTTTGTTTGGCACTTGGCTTGCTATGCCTGTTTTTTTAGTGCCTATTATCTCTGCAGGTCTATCTACTTAAGACAGACTGAATGAACAATCTGGAGGAGAAAACAACAGGACCCATGGTTCTAGGGGGGCATGGGAGAGGCAGCCGTTGGGGAAAGGTAGTGGTGTTGACCAATCCAAGGACAAGGGAACAACAAGTGATACAAAAAAGATGCCAAGGAGAGTGGAGGAGACCTGACAAGACTTGACTAAGAGAAACATAACCAAGAGAAACTACTGAAACCCAAATGAAGACTGACCATGATTTTGGGACAAGAGTAAAGTAAAAGGAAATAAAGAACAGAACTAGGAGACTAATAGGATATTCATAGATATCTAAATATAGGCATATACACATATAAATATATTTGTGTTAGTCCGGGTAAACTAGAGGAACAAATTTCAGAAACACGCATATAGGTATAAGGAAAGGGTTTATATACAAAAGAAATGTGACCCTAAGAAGGCATCCCAATCCAGTCCACTGCAAAGTCATAAGTCCAATACTAACCCATATGCCCGAAATCAGTCCATAAAGTCATCCTCTGACTCACGAAGTCACAAGTCAGTGGGTAAAGAGTCCCGCTACCAACAGGAGTCTCCCCATGGCTCCTTGCTTCCAAGGGTCAGTGTCCATCAACAGCATCCTGTGGTGGTGGAAGCATCTTATCTTTGTCAGAGGCCTCCATGTGGCTGCCCCGGCTTCAGAGGTCCGGCTCCATCAGGGCAAAGCCATGTGGTCTCTCCACCGGCTACTCCAGCCTCCCAGACACCGCCATTCTGTGTTGCCTGTGCTTAATCATCTCTGAAACTAACTCCCAACAACTGGGGAGATAGCTTCTCATCTTCATGAGGGAAATATCATGAAATTTCCCAGGAGTCTCAGGTGAAAGCCATGCCCACACGGAGGCCCCATCAGCACTCAATGGCTATCTCCAGATTAGCAGACCAGACTCCACCCCTACATTTCAATCATAAAATTAACATAAGTACATGACTGCCACAATATTTATATATGATGGTGGGGAAATAGATCTACATGCATATACTTATAGGGTTAGTATTAAGGTAGCAGATGGATATTGGACTTCTACTCAAGTATCTCTCAATGCAAGAAGACTTTCCTTTATTAAATTGGCATTCCATGAGTCTCACCTTACTCACAAGATAACTGAAGACAAACATGTGCATAAGCAAACATGGTGAAGAAAGCAAATGGTGCCCAGCTATCAAAAAGATATAGAGTCTAGGGTCTTAAAGGTTTGAAGGTAAACAAGCTGCCATTTAGTTCAGAAGCAAAAAAAGTCCACATAGAAGAATCACACCAGTTTTTGTGACCACGAGGTGTGAAAGGGATTAGGTATCAGGGACCAAAGAACAAAAAATCATGTCATTGTATGTCCACCTTGCTGATACAATTGCTGAAGACAACTGTGTGCATCAGCAAATGTAGTGAAAAATGCTGATGGTTCCAGACGATCAAAAGATATAGCATCTGGGGTCTTAAAAGCTTGAAGATAAACCAGTGGCCATGTAGCTCAGAAGCTAAAAAGCCCACATAGAAGAAGCACACCTTTCTGTATAATCACAAGTTTTCAAAGCGATCAGGTAGCAAGCATCAAGGAACAAAAAATCATATAATTGTGTGTGGGGGGAGGTGTAGATGGGGGAACCCATCTGTGGTAAATTGGACATTCCCGTACAGAAGGGTCATGGGGAGGAGATGAGGCAGTCAGGGTACAGTGTAGCATGAAACATACAGCTTTCCTCTAGTTCTCAAATGCTTCCTCCTCTCCACTATCATTATCCCAATTCTACCTTACTGCTAGATCAGAAAATGTGCCTAAGTATAGATAGGAACTGAAAATACAGGGAATCCAGAATAGATAATTCACTTAGGACCAGTGATTAGAGTGGTGTTACTGGGAAGGTGGAGAGGAGGTGGGGTAGCAAGGGGGAACTGATTGCAAGAATATACATTGAACCTCCTCTCTGGGGGATGGACAACTGAAAAGTGGGTGAAGGGAGACATCAGACAGTGCAAGATATTACAAAGTCAAAATAATTTATAAATTGTCAAGGGTACATGAGAGAGGGGGGAGTGGGGAGGGAGGGGGGAAGATAAGGAGCTAACACCAAGGGTTCAAATAGAAAGCAAATGCTTTGAGAATGATGAGAGCAAAACATGTATAAATGTGCTTTACATACAATATATATGTGTATGTACTGTGATAAGAGTTGCATGAGTCCCCAATAAAATGATTTTTTTAAAAGGTATAGTTCTTGGAAAATAATCTCTCAAAATAAATATGTGTATTTGTTGCTACTACATCAACTTTATATATAATAATGTATGTACATACTTAAAAATTAAAAAATATTAGAATTAAGGTTTTCAAGGAAAATAAATATATCTCTGATGGCTATATTGACAATTTTGAAAGAACAAATAGTCAAAATGGATTTCATTTATCCTATCACTTACCCTTGTTTTATTGGTTAAATATTCATGTAGATAGGTTTCCTGTGGATTCTTTATCTCTTCTAGAATATCCTTTAAGCTACTGAAACTCCTCATTTAGCTAATTCTATAATAAGTGAAATGAGCCCTGGTCATATAGTGGTTACACTAGGTGATGGACTCCAATTTGCATTGTCAGCACTTTGAAACCACCAGCAACTCTGCAGGAGTAAGACTGGATTGGATTTTCTACTGCAGTGTGTTAGGCATGGTTAATTAGAGAAACAAATTCAAAGACATTCATATATGCAAAAGAGAACTTTACATCATGAAGTAGCGGCGTATCAGGAAAACATCCCAGCCCAGTTTAGATGCAGTCTATAAATCTAATATTAGTCCTTAAGTCTTATACTGGCCCATAAGTCCCTCTTCAATTTCATGCAGGCACATGCAATGATGCATAATGTAGTAAGATACAGGTTGGTGAGTGCAAAATCTTTTGGATCCATTGGTTGTGGAAGCATCACAGGGCTCATGCAGGTCTCCAAGTGGTTGAAAGGCATGAAAGTGAAGAACCTAAAGAAGGGAAGATACCCAGGACTTTCCTTATTAGGAAGCCATGTCCACAAAGAGACACCATGAGCACATGATCTGATTCAGGCTAGACTCTATCCCTATAGTTCAAGTTGACTTGAAATTATGTAGCTACCACATCCCATAAACAATTAGTGTCTCAAACCCATAGAGGTTGTTAGGAGTCAGCATTAACTCAATGGCTGTGAGCTTGATTTTAGTTGGTTTGTATTAAATGAGAAAGATAATTTTGTCAAGAGGTTGATCTATTTTTAACCCAAGGAAGGATAAGAAGAAGGACAGCTTCCCCAGATTCTAATACAGTGTCCCCGCCCTCTTTGAAATTCCCAGTGCCTTTTCCTGGTTTTGTTTTAGATACTGTACAATTTATCAGAGCACTCAGGTAGTACAGTGGTTACAATTTGTGCTGCTCACTGACCTTTAAAATTGTTCCAGTCTCAGAATCCCACATGGGGCAAATCTACCCTGTCCTATAGAACTGCTAAAATTTAGAATGGGCTGCATAAGCTGGAACTTGGTTTGGTAAAATTTAATATTTAATTTAGACTGTCTTAAATTGTGGCCTAAGGGTATGCAAGTATTTCTCTCAAACTGGAATGAATTTCAAATCTACGTGCTCTTTTCCACATAATTTTATAAAACTATTGTATTACTATTGCTATTACTGTTGTTGGTATTGTTACCTCAGCAGAAAGCTGAGGCTTTCTCCTCCCATAAAGAGTGGCAGTCTCAGTATCTAGAAGGAAAACTGGAAAAGTCAGCTCTGTCCTAGGATGGCTAATAGAATGGACTCTGCAGCAGTGAGCATTGTTCATTTAGTTATCGACTGTTTTAGGGAGACGATGCCTGAGAGTTGGCTTGAACATTGATTGGATTTTCCTTGACAACTGACTGGTTAAACTATGTTCTATATTTCCAAGACAAAGAGAAAACATTCATTGCTTTTATTAGCTCTAGTAGTGAGTTATATAATTTATACATGAACACTACTTAATTATTTTATTATTCAAAATAGTTTTCACAAATATTACCTCACAATCCTTATTGCAAACAGTGTGGTATGTAGGGAGAATGGATAGAATTTATGCCTATTTTTCTCAAAGAGAAATAAAGTGTAGAAAATGTAATTGGTTATTCCAATTATTTACAAGATAGCTTCAACAAGTTCATTAAAAATGGAATTAAAAGACAACGGGGATATTCCATGAACTTCCTCCCCTTATACAATGGATTAATTTCAGAACTGAGGCAAGAATACAAATTTTGTCATTTTATAACTGAAAATATTTTATTTCAGCACAAACTACTTCCTGGCTTAACTTTAATATGTAGCTATTTGTTTTATATTTTTCAAGTCTAACAATCTTTCTCTTTCAGTATGCATAAAATGTAAATCTTGTTTATCAAGAAAAGATAATTCAAAGGTGAATAGACACTGGAACATATCCTGTGCCATGATTCTGAATATGAAGACTAAACATATATTAGACTGGCTTGACTAGAGAAACAAATTCGTAGATAATCATATGTGCATAAGAACGAGGCTTATATGAAGAGTAATTATACATCAAGAAAGCATCCCAGTCCAATTCAGGTCAATTCCATAAGTCTGATATTAGCTCATATTTCTAATACCAACATGTAAAGACCTCTTCAGACTCATGAAATTCATGCAATGATGCCAAATGCAGGAAGGTCACAGGCCAGTGGGGGGGAAATCTTGTGGATTCAGTTGCATTGTAAGCATCTCAGTGCTGGTAGGGGTCTCTGGAGGTCTGGCTCCATGAGCCTCTTTCCATATGTCTTCTTCACAGGGATGCCTCAAAAGGAATGAGCATATGTCTTGCCTCCAGCAAGATAATTATTTTCTTAGAGTCTCCAAATTAGGTCAAAAAGCTACTACATAATTGCCAGGCTAGCCTCCACCCCTTCACTCTGAGTACTCAAATTGACAGCAGCTCATGTTACTACCACAACACGTAAGTGTCACTAATTCAGTAGAACAGGTGAAACAACACTGTTAGCATCCATAGATGATGTTGTTGATTGCAGTTGATCTGTGGTTGCGCAAGCCATTGCAAATGTATAGAGCAGAACAAACTTCCTCTAGATCCGGCACCACTTCCATGACTAAAGGTTTGTTTGAGTTTCTTGTTATTGCTGTCAAACTCTACAAAATAAAGCATATAATCCACTGTAATACACTGGCTTCTCCAGAGAAGCAAAGCCAGTGATGTTTGTATGAGTGTGTATATTAAAAAAAAACCTCACTTCCATCCTGTTGATTTTGAATCACACCAACCCCATAGGAATAGAACTGCTTCTCTGAGTAGCAGAAAGCTGTTTATGCCAATAAATGGCTCACACAGTTGTAGAAGTGAGCAAGTCCAGTCTGGTTGAACTTCATGGTTGAAAGGTAAGCTGAAGGTCTCTCCTGACTCATTTAGGTGCAGGGATTGATGAACAGAAAACAGGGAAATGAAATTAGACACAGGATGGTGGAGGCCAAGATAAAGGAATTCAAGGAGGCACTCTGCTGATGACTCTTGGAATTGGCAGGAGATAGAATAGGAGGTATACACAACAGATCTGAACCCAGCAGAAGTGAGCTAGCTTCCATTAACTGTCAATTTAAACTAAGACTAGGCCATACTCTTGATGAAACCTCCCTTAATCTTCTCAAGGCTGTGCCCTGGTTAAGGGAATATGTTCTCCCTAGATTGTTTGGGTTCTTCATGAAAGATTCAATCATGGATCTATGTTAAATTACATCATAAGAAAATTCTGACCCACCCAAGTTGAAATAAAACATAACTATCATATTTTTAATAGTCAAGATAAATAGCAAAGGAGTTAAGTTTTAGGTAGTACAAACCCCATGAGATGAATAGATCTAACCAACACCAAGGACATTTCTAGACAGAGAGGATTTCTCTCCCATTAGAACCTAAATGTTCTTATTCTTAGTTTGGTTCACTTCTTATCACTATCACACAATAAATGTTCAAATAGCAAGTCACTGATTCTATTAAATGACTTTTCATTTAAAGAATATAAAAGAGCATTTTACTTTAACAAATTAGCATAGACAGAAACAAAAGAACAGAAAATTGATTCAGTTCTCTAGCTGAAGTACATTAAGTCTTGTTGGCTGAAATTTGAGAATTTGGCTTTTCAATTTTACTCCTACATAAGAAAAGTCTTTGAACCAGGGAACTCCAAGTTTGAGTAACATTGAAATCACAGCTAACTTTTTATCTGGTGAAGCACTTGAATAGCTATTTTATGAGCAAAGTGAAAACTCACAAACAAGAATAGGATTCCCTAATCTTATGGATATTACTCTGGCTTCTGGTTAGTCTCTTCTTTAAAGCCCAGAACATCATAAAGTGATTAACAAATTAAAGAAGTCTTTAGAACTTAAAATATGTAGGGAGTTTTTAAGTTGTGCATGATGGTTGTAAAATCTCCCTTAAGAAGCTAAAAGTAGAAGTTTTAATATGTCTCCTATAATCTAAATCCTAATAACTTCACATAACATGTTAGTGCAGATTTATGGGAGAATAAACAATGAAGCAAACATAGGAATTAATTTTGTTTCAATCTAGAGCATAATTTGACAAATTTGATAATAGGTTTAGGTTTTAATATTTTTCAGTTTCTTCATTTGATAGCCAATTCTCCCTGAATATTTTAAGCACCAAGCAAAATAAGCCATACTGTGCCCTGTCTAAAATATGTCAGTGACTTACCATTTACCTCTTAGAACTAAGTACTAATATACATAGATAGTGAAATAGTTATTCAACATCATCTTTTTTCTCCTACCTCATTTGCTCTACAATATCCACAATAACCTTACAATTACCATTTCTCTAGTACATGCTTTGTCCTCTCTTGGAGGGTCCTAAAGGCCATTTCTTCTGGGTGGTTACTTTTTTTCTGAGTAGTTTTAGATCTCAGTTGAGGGACACTATCCTCCAAGGTGACACTTCCTCCTTTACCTTTTAAGTGTATGTGTAGAAGCCACATTAGGACCTCCATTTTGACTCTTCTGGAACTCTTCAGTTTTCCTGTTCAGCACCACAATCACTTGGTTTTATTTAACCTTGCTCTGTGTCCCAGATTTCATCTTTAGAATCTACATCAACTGGTTTCTTGTCTTATAGTTTGATGCCCTCTCTGAAATTGTACTGGGTGAGAGATGAATGGGCATAGACAATTTATTCCCTTGGGTTCTTCTCTGTCATTGTGTTGTGAGTTAGCTTTCATTCTCTGTGTATGAACACAAGTTCTATCAGGCATTCTCTCTCTACAAGGCTACTATATCTCTCATAATTACATTTTCTCTGTGCAAAATGCTTCAAGGAAAACATTCACGACACTATCCCAATAAATATGGAAAACTTTGAGAGGAATGACAATTCCAGAATACTTCATTATGTTCATGTACAACCTATACATGGATTGAGAGACCACTATGTGAGCAGAATAAGGAGATACTCTATGATGTAAAATCAAGAGAGGTAAGTATCAGGGTTGTATCTTCGCATCATACTTACTCAATCTGTGTACTGAGAAAATAATGAGAAGCTATATTGTATGAAGATGAATGTGGAGAATGATTTGGAGAAAGGCTTATTAACAACCCACCATGTTCAGATGCACAGGTGAGATACCATTACTGGCTAGAAGTGAAGAGAACTTGAAGGACTCACTGATTAGGATTGTGGATTGCAATCATCAATACGGCTTACAGCTTAATGTAATAAAAATAAAAATCTTCATAACCGGGCTGATAGGTGACATCATGATAACTGGGGAAAGGTTAACTTTCTGAAAGATTGCATCTCACTTGAATTCACAAACAATGTTAATGACAGCAGCAGTCAAGAGATCAAACTTTCGCAAGATCTCTTTCAAATGTTGAAAGGCAAAATTTTTACTTTGAGGACTAAAACTATGAGGACATAAGGTAAGCCAATGTATTTTCAACCGCATCATATGCATGTGAAAGGTGGACATTGAATAAGGAAGCCCAGAGAAGATTGTATGCATTTGAATTGTTGTATGAGTAAAGAATATTTAAAGTATCATGGACTTCCAAGAGAACAAACAAATACATCTTGGAAGAAGCATTGCCGGAATGCTCCTTGGAAGTCAGGCTAGAGAGACTTCATCTCGTGGATTTGGCACAGGTTCCCCAGTGACAATAGTACCTGGGATAAAGACATCATGCTTGGTAAAGCAGAGAAAGGTGCTGGGTGAGGTAGATTGACACCTTGGTTGCAACAAGGGGCTCAAGCCCAGGAACAATCGTGAAGATGGTGCCAACTGGATATGAGTTGAAACTGACCTGATGGTACCTCAGAAGAACCATGACCTCTCAGACCATTTTAGCCTACCAGGAGCCATCAAATGGACCCTTACTCAGGATGACCCCATGTGTGCTGGAATAAAGCTGTGTTTCTTAAGACTCTCAGTTAAGAGATTTGAAATTGACTCTCCAGTCCTTTCTTCTGAGCTACTTCTGGGTGCATCTGGAACTCTTAATGACTTGCACATGAGTAGCTAGCCAGGGACTATATTTTAGACCTAGGATTATAAAAACTGTTAATATTACCTTCAGCTTATTGTGCTATGCTGTATTTGACTTCCTCAACTCTAGTGTCTTTATTAGTAATATGTGTGCCACGTGTTTCTTTTGGGACTTTTATTGATTAAATTACTCATTTTATTTTAATCTACAGTTTTCCTGTCTTGTTTCTACTCCATTCCACAAATAGATATTGCTATAGAGAAAGGGGTCTTTGAAAAGATGATGGGACTCTTCTACTCTATCACATGAGGTTACTGAGTTAAAATCATTCCCACAGCAGCCACGATAAATTGAATCTGGCACATTGTCAGTGTTTAATAGTTTCTGAATAAGCCAAATTTAAAGCATAATAAAAGACATGCAAAAGCTCAGTTTTGTAAGTGATTGGTCATTTACTTATTCCCATTTTTAAGATTTTATAAGAATATATTTGTATATTTTATATGAGACAAAATACTAGGCTTTGGGAATGCAGTGACAGTCTCATGGGATATGTAATCTAGTGTAGTATCTAACATTGATCGTCCATGAAGTCACTTAGTAGAGGATTGGAGAGCTAATTTATCAAGAGTTTAAAACACTTTCTATTGCAAACACCAGAAAACCCAAAAAGATCTTTGCACTCAATGCATAATTGATATTGTCAAACTTTGAGGAATACTCACAGGATCTGAAAAATCCTCAGTCTCGTGTTATAGCAGTCTAACTGAGGACAGGGACTGAGTCCATCTCAGAGAATTAGAAATGATGCACAACCCAAATTTTACCGGGTAAAGTGATGTCTCTCAGGGGGAGGTTCCTAGTACAGATTTTTCTGAATCATTACCATTGGCTCCTGATTTCCTCTCAGAATTATCTGTGTTTGGATAACTACTTACTTCAATTCTCTACACAAAGGTCAACACGTATACTGATTATTTAATGAAAGGATCTGATTATTAAATGAAAGGACTGGCAGTAGGAAACAAGCAAACTATTTAGCAGCAAAGAGTGACAAAATGTAACATGAACATCTTTGCTACAGGTATGGGAAAAATACTTTTAAAAATTAATAAAAATAATTTCCCTGAAAATTCATGACTCTGCATTTATTCAGCAGAGACCTAAAGAGAAGTTAAATTGCATGTAAAGTTTGGAAATCTTAAAAAATCATTACATTTCTTTAACAACAGCAAAAGTTTATATTCTTTCTCTCCAATTTTTTAATTTAGATCATTTTATATGTTTGATAACTTATTTCAGAATACATTTTTGAAATGATATCATGTGCTCACTTTTCATTAAACAAAATGATGACTTTTATTTCCATGCTATAAATTCTCAAACAGAATTTAGAATATTTGTTTTCAGTCAAATTAATTCAGTGGCTGTAACTTGAGTCAAATCCTATTGGGGACATTTAAGTTGCTGCCAATGCTGGCTAATTGACCAAATATCATTATGAACATCTTTGTGTATAAATCTTAGCTGTCATTCAGAGGATGCTCTCAAAAACGAAATTACTGCATCAAAAACTAAGGCCATGATTAATATCTTGACACATATTATTACAGATTACTTAATAGGTGTGCATCAATTTTCATTCTGTTTCTCTTTGACGGGATCAAGAAGCTACTTTTGAAAGTATTGTCCTTTACAGATTGTGACTATCCAAAACACTCTTGAAACAAGCCATCTTCCTTTACTACTAAAGGTCCCCTCTAGGGGTTACAGTAGATCACAGGCAGGTTCAGAGCTGTGAATCTAAAGTGGAGAAAGGAGGAGAAGAAGAAACCAAATGGGCCGCAGCCTGTCACTATGAATCTTGGCAGTAGGAACATCATAACTCAGAGAACCAAGACATAAAAGAGATATTAAAGCTGTAAATAATTTCCAATTAGCACTGTTATCTGTATCCTATCCTAGGCTGTTTTTGCACACAGCTTCCTGTTAGCAAGAGAAAAATCAGGATTCTCCTTCAAGGCGTGGAAGCTATGTCCTCAGGCTCTGTCAGAGACCAGATTAAGAACCCCTATAACCTTGCCAAAGGGCCACTTGGATTTTAAAATACAGGTGCTCTGATCAAGAATAAATAGTACTCACATTATTTGGCAAACTTTGGACCTTAAAATTATTTCCAAAAGTGGAATTTTCATTTTTGAAGTGGAAAGGATTAGAAGATTGAGGTTTAGTTCCAAAGTCCTCTCATTAGTTACCATCTGACATTGGAAGAAGATGGCAAGTATAATTAGGATAATAATAGTGATGGTTTATCCAATAGATATGTATTTTATGCCTACACTACCGCAGGCATTATTCCAGACTTTAGGGAAACATTCATGAGCAAAACTAGCACTCCTCTCAAGTAACTAGAATTCTAGTGAGTAAGACAAACAAGAAACATAGGGAATAGGAATATTGTGTAAGCGGTTAGAGGTTGATACGTATTATGAGAAAAATAGAGCTAGGTAAATAGAATCTTTTCCTGCCCCCTGAAACTTCTCTGAGGTGGCCCCCTGAAACTATAGTTTCAATTACTAGTTGTGAAGCACCTGAAAACAGACTGGTAATCAAGCGGGGAGACAAGGACTTTATTATTTATCAGGCTACTAACAGATGTACAGTACTGCTTCTTATGCTGTGCTGGCTGACAGTGTTAGAATTTGGTCCCCCTGGGTGGCATCATGATTTTGTACTGGGATGCTGACCGTAGAGTTGGGAGTTGGAAAAAACCCACAGCTCCCTGGGAAAAAGATGAGCTCCCTACTCTCAGAAAGAGTTGCTGTCTCAGAAACCCACTGGGCCCTTTCATGGGTGAGAGTTGACTCAATGTCAGAGAATTTGAGCTTGGTTTGGCGTGTTTTGCACCTACCCCATCCCAGTCCCAAGCAAGCAAAGAAACAAGCATGTCATCATGGGTATTATAGTTTTTTAAGGCAGGAAAAAACTGAAGGGGTGAGAGGGTAGGTAAGAAGAAGTTTTTTGAGGCAAGACCAGGGCAGATGTGCTTTGTGTGCACCTGGGAACTCTTTCTCCTATGCTGCCCCACAACTGATACCTAGAAATGACCTCAAGGGCAAGCTATCCTCAGCCATCAGCTCTGACATCATGCCATCAAGGGGAAAGGGAGTCTGGGAAAGCCCATGGGCAGGACACATGGGAGTGCTTGTTTATCCTGCCCTTTCCCAATTCTTTTCTCCTCTGATTCTATGATTTAGAAAATGGATGTTGAAACATGTAACTCTGTGCCTTATGAGCAATCGAGGTGATTGAATACGTGCCAAATTCAGGCATATTCTTTCAAAATTGTCTGCAATTTAATCCTCAAGGATTACTTATACATAGGAATGATCATCATGATCTTTTCTCTTTCATCACCAGGTTTTATGGCATCTTTGAGATAATACAAGCATGAGAAAGTACTAGTCAAGCAATTCTTAAGCTTTAATGACTACAGAAATCAGCTAGGAAAGTAATTAATATACAAATTCCTAGGCATCAGACCCAAGATTCTGATATCTGGAGATGGGGCTGAGGATCTGTATTTCACCAGAATCCTTGGGTGATTCCATTTCAGATGATGAAGGAAGGAAACATACCGGGACTTTGAGAAGCACTAAGTTCCAATTGCCTCAGCGGAAGCCCAGAAAGTATAAATGACTTGTTCAAGATCAAAAAGAATACCAATGATACTATTCAAATCCTGCTTCCTCCTTGATTATTGCTGGCCTCTTGCCTACAACACAGGTTCTCAAACTTATTGAACTATCAACCTTTTATTCAAAAGAATAGGTCAAAAAAATCAGCCACTCCCAGCAGTTAAAAATTTTTGGACAATAGTTCATAGAACAAATAATCGGAAAAACTGGAATATATGAAGAAGAATGTAGCATCAGGGTTAAAAGAAGGCTTCCTAACAACTTTTGATATGCTTTTGATGACCTAACCTTGCTTGCTGAAAATGAGTGCAACTTGAAGCTCTTACTGATGAGGATCAGGATTGTATGGTATGGACTACAACTCAACATGAAGAAAAACAAAGCCCTCAAAACTGGACCAACAGATAGCATTGTGATAATTGGAAAACAGTTTGAAGTTTTGAAGAATTTTGTCCTACTAGGATACGCAATCAATGCTCCTGGCAACAATAGTCAAAAGACAAGTTGCACTGGGAAAATCTTCTGTACTAGACCGCTTCTGGATATTGAAATATATGGGTGCTACTTTGACTCAAGTAATAGAATTTGAAATTCCTCATATGTATGTGAAGGTTGCACATTGCATAAAGATGAAGAATAAATGCACTTGAATTGTCTTGCTGGAGAAGAAGGTTGACCATACCACAAATTGCTCAAAGAACCATCTGGTTTCGAAGAAGTTAGGCTAGTGTGATCCTTAAGAGACAAGGATTGGGAGACTTGGTTTTACAGCATACTTAGGATATGCAGTCAGGAGAGACATCATGGTTGGTAAAATATTAGGAAAGCCCTGGATAAGATATACAGACACAGTGGCTGCAACAATGGACTAATGAAAAAGAACAATTATGAGGATGGGACAGGACCAGGCAGTGTTTCATTTCATTTTGCCTAGGATCCCTCTTGGTTGTGAACTACTGGTTGTTGCTACTGAATGTAGGATGACCTCCATCCACCTAACAACAGCAGCAGCAACAACAACTGTAGTCAAGATTGCAGGAGAAAGTGTAGCCTGCTGAACTATTCAAGAAGCCCCCAGAGGACAGTGTGGTCCGCTTTGGGAATCTTCCTACAACAAGGTTTCTCCCAATGTGCTCACTTAACTAGCATCATCAGTAGCTCCCGAGATCTTATAAGGAAAGCAAATTCTCAACTTATCCCTGGACCTACTAGATCTGAAACTGCAGGAGGACTCTTAACAAATTCTCCATGTGAATCTAATGCATGCTAGTTTAAGACCTGTTATTCTAGATGTACTTCTCAGAGAGCTACTAATATCAATTTTTCTGCAATTTACCATCGAAAGGTGCCTATGATAAGGGCATTATCCTGGTATTAAAATTTTCCCTGGTGAAATACAGGCGCTAACAGGGGAAATAGCAGAGGCCGCAAGCAGGGTAGCTGATCTCACAAATAGACTTGATGAGGCTGAGACTCATATTAGTGATTTTGAACACAACCAGGTTGATCTCAATAAACGTGAAGGACAATCAAACAAGATAATAAAAGAGGCAGAGGAAAACCTGAGATCAATGAGTGATGCTATGAAAAGGAACAACATCCGAATCATTGGCTTACCAGAAAAAGACACAGTGAAGAAATCAACAGCTAACTTAACAAGGGAATTTCTGAAAGAAAATTTCCCTAACCTAATGAACGAGAAAGAGCCTATCATACAGGAAGCAGAGAGAACACCAAGTAGACTAGACCCTAGGAAGAACTCACCAAGACATATAATAGCTAAACTATCCAACTTTGAGGAAAAAGTGAAAATCCTGAGAGCAGCAAGAGAAAAGAGGATGGTCACATATAAGGGCTCTCAGGTAAGAATATGTGCAGACCTGTCAACAGAAACCATGAAGAGAAGAAGAGAGTGGACCAATATCTTCCAGAAGTTGAAGGAAAACAATGCCTCCTCTAGAATTCTTTACCCTGCAAAGCTATCAATCAAAATAGATGGGGAAATAAGGGTCTTCCAAGATAGGGAAAAACTCAAAGAATATGCCGTGAGACACCCTACCTTGAGGAAAATCCTTGCCAACTCACTATGGTCAGAAGACCAACCCCACCAAGCACAAACAGGAGAACATCATATACTCCAACTTCATCCAGGAGCCAACAGACTAACCCCAATTACCAAGAACATATGGTCACAGGTAGAAAACATAGCAATAAAGAATCCCCCAATGAAAACACAACAGAGCTATGAAAAGGGGAACAAGGAAACACACACACACAAACACACAAAATACCAGCAATGAACCCACAGATTGGGATCATAACTCTAAATGTCAATGGCCTGAATGCCATCATTAAAATAAAAGGGCTGGCTTGGAAAACATAATGCTTCAATCTGTTGCCTGCAGGAAACACATCTTAAGCTTACAGACAAGAATAAACTAAGAATAAAAGGCTGGAAGAGGATATATCAGGCTAATGGTGAATCAAAAAAAGCAGGGGTTGCAATCCTAATCTCAGATAAAACAGACCTCAAGGTTCAAGACATAAAAAGAGACAAGGAGGGGCATTTTATATGCTCAAGGGTACACATCACCAGGAACCAGTGAGCATAATAAATATATATGCGCCAAATGAGAGACCTGCGAAATTTGTTAAACAGAATATTCAGACCATGAAAAAAGATGTCACAGATACAACAATTACAGTAGGAGACTTTAACACGTCACTATCAGAGAAAGACAGATCTTTGGGAAAGAGACTCAGCAAAGAAGCTATAGAACTAAATACCACAATAAGACGACTAGATTTGAGAGACATATTCAGGGCCTTCCACCCAAATGCAAAAAAAAATACACATTCTTCTCAAGTCCACATGGCACATTTTCAAAAATTGACCATGTGCTGGGACACAAGCCAAGCATAAGTAAATTCAAACACACAGAGATCATTCAGACGTCCTTCTCTGATCACCATGCCATAAAGCTGGAGATTAATAAAAGGACCAGTAGTAAAACAAAGGCAAAGAGTTGGAGGATGAATAACGAACTTCTGCGCCATGAATGGGTAATAACCCAGATTAGAAGGGAGATCAAAGCATTTCTAGAAATTAATGAGAATGAGAATACTTCCTATCAAAACTTCTGGGACACTGCGAAGGCAGTTATCAGAGGTAGCCTGATTGCAATAGGAGCATATATGAAAAAGGAGGAGAGTCTTATGGCAGAAACACTCTCACAAAAACTCCAACAACTAGAACAGAGCCAGCAGAATAATCCCTCCAACAATAAAAGAAAAGAAAAAATAAAAATTAGGGCAGAGTTGAACCACTGGGAAGACAAAAAAACAATGCAAAAGATTAATGCAGCAAAAAGTTGGCTCTTTGAAAGGATTAATAAAATTGACAGGCCACTGGCAAACCTGACCAAAGAAAGGAAAGAACAAGCAACAATAGACAGGATGAGGAATGAAATGGGGGAAATCACAACGGACCCTAATGAAATTAAAGAGATCGTCACAAAGTACTATGAAGGTCTGTACTCCAACAAGTTTAACAATCTGGAAGATATGGAAAAATACCTAGAAAAACAAACTCTCCCTAGATTGTCCCACATAGAGGTCAAGGAACTAAACAAACCCATAACAAGAGAAGAGATAGATATGGTTATCAAAAATATACCAACAAAAAAAGCTCCTGGACCAGATGGCTTCACTGGGGAATTCTATAAAGTTTTCAGGGAGAAGTTGGCATCAATCCTTCACAAAGTTTTCCAGCATATAGAGAAGGATGGAAAACTCCCGAACTCATTTTATGAAGCCAGCATAACTTTGATACCCAAACAGGGAAAGGATCCCACAGGAGTAGAGAATTATAGACCAATATCACTAATGAAGATAGATGCAACAATCTTCAACAAGATATTGGCCAATAGAGTAGAAAAATATATAAAAAGCATAATGCATCAGGATCAGGTAGGAATCATCCCAGAGATGCAGGGATGGTTTAACATCCGTAAATCCATCAATATTATACATCATATTGATAAGATGAAGTATAAGAACCATATGATAATATCTATAGGTGCAGAGAAAGCATTTGACAATATCCAGCACCCTTTCCTAATCAAGACACTCAGACAGATAGGAATAGGACAGTTCCTCAAGTTAATACAAGCTATCTATGAGAAGCCAACAACAAACATAATAGTCAATGGAGTAAAGACTAAATCAATCCCACTGAAGAAGGGGACTAGAAAAGGATACCCTTTATCCCCACTACTATTCAATATAGTAATGGAGGTCTTAGCAAATAACATAAGACAACGAAAAGACATCCAAGGTATCCAATGGGAGAGGAGGAGGTCAAATTATCATTATTTGCTGATGACATGATCCTCTACATCGCAAATCCCAAAAGCTCCACATCCGGAGTACTAACAGCGATAGAGGAATATGGAAGGGTGACAGGATATAAGATCAACAAACAGAAGTCGATTGGTCTGCTCTATACATCTGACAAGACCACAGAAGAGGAGATCAAGAAAGCAGTTCCATTCACAATAGCCAAGAATAAATTGAAGTACCTAGGGATATACCTGACCAAAAAAACAAAAGACTTATACAAAGAAAACTACAAAACCCCACTACAGGAAACGAAAAGA
>PVJH01008345.1:61565-86119 GCA_004026705.1 Nesogale talazaci
CTTTACCTGACTTTCACACTTACTACAAAGCCACAGTGGTCAAAACTGCATGGTCCTGGCATAATGACAGATACACAGATCAATGGAAAAGAATAGAAAACCCAGAAATAAAACCATTAGCATATAGACAACTGATTTTCGACAAGGGCCCCAAAAGTATCAAATGGGCGGGTGATGCCCTTTTCAACAAATGGTGCTGGGGACAATGGAAATCTACATGTAGAAAAATGAAACAGGATCTCAACCTCACTCCATGCACAAGAACAAGCTCAAGGTGGATCACAGACCTGGAAGTAAAACCACAAACTATCAGAACCATTAGTGAGAGAATTGGGGAAAACCTAAGAACCTTGACCCAGGGAATACAAAGGCTAACTGCACTAGGACAGGGTACACATGAAGGGGAACCTGAAATTGACAAATGGGACTTACTTAGAATAAAACACATGTGTACATCAAAGGACTTTACCAAGAGGGTAGCCAGGCAACCCACAGACTGGGAGGGGATTTTTAGTAACGATACAACAGACAAAGGGCTTATTACAAAAATCTACAATATCCTTGCTTCCTGCAAGAAGAGGAAAACAGATAACCCTTTGAAGAAATGGGAAAAAGAAATGAAAAGAAGCTTCACTAGGGAGGAGGTCCACATGGCCAATTACATATGAGAAAATGCTCCCGCTCATTAGCCATCAGAGAAATTCAGATCAAAACAACCATGAGATATCATCTAACACCCTTGAGGCTAGCCTAGATCAGAAAATCAGAGTGCAACAAATGTTGGAGGGGATGTGGTGAAATAGGGACACTTCTACATTGTTGGTGGTCATGTAGATTTGTACAGCCACTATGGAAAGCAGTCTGGCCTTACTTAAGGAAAATGGAAGTTGAGCTACCCTATGATCCAGCTATCCCACTATTGGGTATATACCCAGAAGAGGCAAGAAATAAACCACAGCCAGTGTTATGCACACCAGTGTTTATTGCAGCACAATTCACAATTACAAAGAGTTGGAAGCAACCTAAATTTCCATCAGTAGATGAATGGATCAACAAACTCTGGCACATACACACAATGGAATACTATGCCTCACTCAAAAGCTCAGACGAGCATGTGAAACACATCTCTGCATGGGATGAACTGGAGGAAATTATGCTAAACGAAGTCAGTCAATCACAAAAGGAAAAGTACGGCATGGTCCCCCTGAGGTAAGTAGAAACAGTGTGGTGAGTATAAAAAAGAAGACTCCTATATGCCATATTAGCTGGCCCAAGAGATAGGGTAAGGGGAGGAGGGAGGACTAAACCCAAGGAGATTCATGTTGGATGCAACACAGTAATGGGGGAAGGGTGAGGGGGCGGGGAGGAGAGTAAAATGGGAGTTCAAAAGTGATAAGATAACTGAGGGAATGGGGCACTAATCCACCCAGGGAGGGAGTACAGGTCTTGTCTCCACAGAAACCGGAGTGGGTGAGCAGTTCCTACCACGAAACACCCAACCATAAAGACAATGTGGATGCATGGAAGGATGCGAGAAAAGAGAGCTATAGAGCTGGACGCAACCCGAGTCAGATGGACTCCATCTCTAGTAGTGGGTGTGGCAGAGAACAGGGTGGGGGAGGGACAAGCATCCCACACCCACAGGGACAAAGAAAAGATGGGAGGAAGAAGAAGAGAGCTGATCCAAGCTCCACGCCAACACATGATGCTCAGAGGAATACATCCCTCTGGAGATCCATTGCGCCACAGAAAGGACTGGGCAAATGATTTCTGGGGGCACGAGAGAGGAGAGGAGAAGGGGGGGAGAACAAACACATGGACGGGTTGGGCAAGCAATAAGTGGTTAGAAATCGATGGAAAGGAGGGTATGGGAGGTCTGGTCGGGATTAAGCAAGGACAATGAATATGAGAAAACAGTGAAATGCCAATGAAGGTGGAACATGATGGTGGGACAGGAGGGAGATGGAAGGAAATAGAGGAAAGAGCTAGAAGACAAAGGCCACTTACAGAGGTCTAAATATAGGTATGTCCGTACATAGATACAACTATTATAAGTTGGGAATAAAATTAAGAACATATCTATATGCCAAATATTAGAGTAGCAGGTGGACCTTGGGCCCTCACCCTGGTGCTCCCTCAATGCAAGAAAGCTTTGTTCTGTGAATCTGGCATTCCTCGAGGCTCAATGGCTCAACACGATCACTGAAGTAAAATCGGTGCACAAACAAATGTGGTGAAGAAAGCTGAAGGTGCCCAGCCATCAAAGGATATATCAAGTATCTTGAAAGCCTGAAGATAAACATTAGACCATTTACCTGAGATGAGACAACAGCCACACAGAAGAAGCACAACAGCCAGAATGGTCAGATGGTGGTGAAAGTGGTAAAAGGTCTAGGCAATAGACATCAAATGGGGCGGAAAAAAACAAAACAAAACAAACATATATCACTGTGTGCACACATCACCAATGTACCAATTGAGGACATGTAAGAACATGAGCAAGGGTGGTGAAGAAAGCAGAAGGACCCAGCTATCAAAAGCTAGAGCATCCGGGGTCTTAAAGGCTTGAGCACAAACAAGCAGCCATCTAGCTCAGAAGCAACAAAACCCACCATAAAAGAAAACCACTTACCTGTGCGATCATGAGGTGCTGAAACAATCAAGTATCAAAGAACAAAAATCAAAATCAATGGGCCAACTGACTCCCGATATCGCTAATGACAAATGGATACAAAGGCAAACAAAGTAGAAGAAATGATGGTACCCAGCTAACAAATGATTGAATGCCTGGAATCTCAAAGACTTGAAGATAATCGAGTCACCATTCAGCGCAGAAACGGCAAAGTCCACATGCAGGAAGCACACCAGCATGCGTGATCAAGAGGGACCGAAGGGAGCAGATATCGAGCACCAAAGAACAAGAATCACATCATTACGTAGGAGGAGGAAAGCAGGGTGGGGACCTAAGGCCCACTGGTGGGTAATTGGTCACCCTTTTACAGGGGAGACATGGGGGGAGACAGACCAGTCGGGGGGCAGCCAGGCAGTGATGATGCATACAAGTTTCCTCTGATTCCTGAAGCCTTCCTCCTTGTCCCCCAACCATCATGGTCCCAACTCTACCTTGCAAATCCAGATGAGCTGGAGAAGTCATACTGGCATAGAGGGGAGCTGAAGATATGGGGAAACCAGGATGGATGGGCCCCTTCGGGCCAATGGTTAGAGTGGAGATACTGGAAGGGTGGAGGGAAAGTGGGTAGAGAGATGGAACCAACAGCAAGGATATATACACAAGCTCTTATTTGAAGGATGGGCATCAAAGGAGTGGGTTGGGGGAGAGGTCGGGCAGTGTACGATATGACAAAACAATAACAATGTATAAAGTATTGAGGGTTGGAGGGGAGGGGAGACCAGGGGAAGAGGGGAAGGAATGGATAAGCCGATACTAGGGGCTAAAGGGAAAAAGGTGGATGATTGGAGAACAATAATTGAAGTGGACATGTGAGGGTGCTTGATGAGTATGCTTATTTATATATTGTGAAAAACGATGTATGAGCCCCTAATAAAAAGATTGGAAAAAAAAAAAAAGAAAACATCTCAGCTCAGTCCAGATAAAGTCCCTAAGTTTGAAATTAGTCCACATGTCTATACCAATCTATAAATTCCTCTTCAGATGCACGCACACAGGTAAGGATGCTGAATGCAGAAAGATCATAGGGCAGAAGGAGGAAAGCCCTGTGGATCCACTGGCAGTGGAAGTATCTCAGTGCTGGCAGAAGTCGTCACATGGCTCTTTAGATCCAGGGCTTGGGCTCTATCAGCATAGTTCCATGTTGCTTGTGAGTAGGAATGTACAGCAGAGTCTCTCACCTTCAGGGAGTAGAGCAGGAATTTCCAGAATCCTCTGGAGAAGGTCATTCCCACACAGAGGCCTCATTGGTTGTGATCTGATTGACAGGTTAGACTTCTCCACTCCTTTACAAGTTGATAGTGTCCGACTACACTGTGACTCATTCCTTCAAAATTCTTGGTTGTACCTAGAGTTCTTGGACATAATGTTTCCTCTTGTCCTGTTACATTCATGGATGTAACGTGTACAAATATTCTCCATGAAGCCTATGTGAATTGTGCACACATTTATACAGCCTCCTATACCCATTCAGTCTGTGTGTCTACCCATGCATCTACTATTAAATCACCATTACTGGAGATACCAAACTTGCACTTGACCCAGTGCCTTCCTTCATTCTTATTAATATCTCTGGTTCCCTGCTTTCAGACTTGTAGCTTTGTTTTATTTTGGATACTTCTATATCTAGTTTGACTGCTGAGTGGTGGAATCATGTTTAATAATCTTAGTGTTACCTGCTATTGTTCACTCTCAATCGGAAGAAATCACCTTAGGATTTAGCTATCACATTTGTTACCTTTTCTGGGCATATGATATTTGGGAGGCATTTTTTTTGTTGGGATTTTATATATGGCGTCCCATTGCCTTCTTACCTGCGTGGTTTCTGTTGAGAAATTAGAACTGTCTTATGCTTACCACTTGTTTTTCCCAAATGGATTGTTTCCTTATCATTGCTTTTGGAAAGTTTGGTTCTGATATTTCTTGGTGATTTTCTTTTCGAATCAATTCTATTTGAGTTTCATTCTGCTACTTGAATGTGCATCTGTTCATCTTTCATGAAGTTAAGAAGCTTTCTCAAAACAATTGTGTGCCACTTTCCCATATGCATTTTATTATTAATTCCAGTAGCATGTAAGTTATTCCTCTTGAAGGTTTCACATCATTCTTATGTTTTCTTTATCCCCCTCCCTCCTGATTGTTTCTCTCACTCAAGCTCCCTCATAGAGACCCTGCAGCACAGAGTAGGAAGGCCGCTCTGTGTTTCCAAGACTTCAACTCTTTACAGGAATAGAAAGTCTCCTCTATCTCCCTTCAGTGTCTCAGAGGCTCAAGTAGCTGACTTTGGCAATGAGTAGCCCAGCGCCTAACCATTATGCCACCAGTGCTCCTAGCAGGTTGATAATGAGAGCTTTGTCTCTAAACTCACCCATTTGGCTTTTCATAGTTTCACTTCTATTCGTTTGCCTTTTCAAATCATTATCCAATTTTAAAATGATAGTATTTTATCTCTGGATTTCTAGATACTGTTTTTCTATGGCTTCTAATATTTTATTTATTTGGTTGAATTGTTCCCTTAGTATTGCCATGAATTTTTCTAAAGTTTGCCCTGTGTGTTCCTTGACTTTCTCAGTATTTCTTGCAGTCTGTTAAAAGTACCTCGATATCATTCTTTTGCGGATATTATCAGAGACTGTCAATTCTAGCTGTTCTTCAAAAAGATTATTTCAGTCTGTGTTTTGATCATTTATTTTAACCACTCATCTTTGTGTGCGTGTGTGTGTGTGTGTGTGTGTGTGTGTGAGAGAGAGAGAGAGAGAGAGAGAGAGAAAATCAATATTTGTTGTTGTTTCCAAGATATTTTGATGGTCTTTGGTTTGAATTTAAATGATGTCTATTGTTGGTTTTATTCTTAGGCATTTACTATCAAGCTCCTGGTTTGTTATAGAAAAAGGGTGTTTTCCTGCAGTTTTCTGTTCACATAGTTCAGTTAAGGGTGATTTTGGCCGGAGTTGACTACTGTCTCTTGATAATCAGATAGCATAGAAGTGGCTTCTGTCCCTGGCCAAGAAAGTGAGGCTACAGGGTTATTACTGGAACTGGAATAATGTAGCACAGTTGTTGTCTCCTATTTGGTGAGACAAGAAAAAAAGAGAGAAAAATACAAAAATAAATAAGAGCAGAAGATGAAATAATACAAAATAAGCAATTCAAAGCACACACACACACAAAGAAAAAAGAATTTAGTAAACAAGGGAGTGAAAATAAACATAAGAATGGGAAAAGATAAAAAACACAGAAAGCACTACTAGTGGATAGAAGAGGAGAAATAGAAAATGATCCTATAAAGAAAGTACAAATAAGGGAATAATAAAAAGAGGAAAAGAAGAAAAGAGAAAAAGTAAACCAGAGAAAGGATTAAAAAATAGAAAAGGTAAAGAAAACTGGAGAAAAAGAGATGTTGTGATGTAAGTTTCTAGAAGGATCTCTTTAGAGTACAGAGAGAATATAGGGAAGGAAAAGCAATTCTTATCCATCCAAAGGTGACCAAAGGCATGGCACCATGTATTCATGTGCCTCCAGATGTGGAAGTGAAGCCCGAGGAGCTTCATCCTCGAGGGAACTTCTGTTTTCAGATGGAGCAGGGACTGTGCAGGAAGGGGTGTCATTGCCTGTTGGGTGAAGGAAGGATGGGGCCTGGTTACTCTTTTGCTCACTTGGAGGGTGTGGGGGCCAAAATGGAACCCGTCTTTTTCATCAGCAGCTACCAGTTTGATAGAATATTGCTTGCAAAAGTTCAAGACAGCCTGTCACATCAGACCACCTGGCAATTTTCTTCCATTGCGTTTGTTTAGCATCTTCACTTTGTATTCAATCCACTTCTCTATCCTCTCCTCTAGAGTTTGGGGATTATCATCTACTTTACCTAAGAGTTTTGTCTCCCCCCACCACAAACTCCTGAAATATGTCCTTAAATGTTGCATATATCGTGTATTAGTGAGAGAAAAGCATAGAGGTACCGGATATTTTTGGGAAAAAAAAACAGTTTGAAAAGATAAAAGGGATACCGAGTTCCAGGAAAATATGTGATTTAATATGGAGAGAAACTTGTGAAATAAGGCTTCAAAGTAAAAATACATGGGAGATAGTATATGTAGAAAGAGAAGGATGTTGTTAAACTAAATTGATTCTAAATCACTTGTTTGATGAGACGATGGTTGGAGTTCTCTTAACTAAGGAGGTGAAGGTAGACATTATTTGTTTCCACAAAGGAGTTTTCAGCAGTTCCAAAACCCATTGCTTATATCTCTCTCAAGAAGCAGCAATCTGTGTGAAAAAATTACAGCAGTAAACATTTATTATAGGAGAGAAATAAATAAATGGACTTAACACAAGGAGAAAAGTAAAAGTAAACAACATTTCTCCAACTTTCGAAAAGTTATATGCATAGCAGAGCAGGAAAGGAATTGATGTATGAGTGAACTTAAATTTAAAACTCATTTGAGTTTTCTTGCAAGAAATAGAAGAAAGAAGATAGATGTATAACTTTAGAGCTATTTTTTTCTATTGCAGAAAAGCATGCAGAACAAAGAACTGTTGCTTGAGGTCTAGAATGTTGAAAAGTTGAGAAAATACTAGGTTTCAGAGATACTATGGCTCTTTAGCAGAAATAAAGGTGAGGATAAGAGGGCAACCCTTCTTTTCAGGCGGATTTTATGCCTAATACCTTCTGAGAGAAGCAGCATAAGTCTTTTTGGGCTAGGTCTGTATCTTGGCCAGATTTCATTTTCAGCTGTAACCCTGGGAGAGATGAGAAAAATTCACAGAATTTAGGCTGAGAAAGGAAAGAAAATTAGATAGTGTGAATATTCTGGAATTCATTGTACCTTCAGTAAAACCTAGTAAGTTGAATTGTGAACACTGCAAATTTCAAAAAGACTAGGCATTTTTCCCATTTTCTGATAGAGAAGAAGCAATGCAAAAAATGGATCATCCTACTCTCCATTTTTGCTAAATATTGCAGATGCTAGAAAAAGGAGAAAAAAGCACTGGGATTCTGGTGAAGTACAATTAAGGTTGCTCTGAACACACAGAGCTATGGATTTGGGGAATTTTACATGATATGTTGGTTAGTAGGGTAGACTAAATATTTTTTTCTTGCAGATGATGGTTACTTTAGGCCTGACATTTACTCGCATGACTTTGAACTAGGGCTTTGCTAATTTTATGTGTCCTCTTACCAGTGGGGATCATCAGGGAAAAAAGTCCATTTGTGATGACTTAATTGAATGACACCCATTCTGGTGGGAGAAAATTCTTAACTACATGCTGCCTACTCAGACCTCTACTAGACTATTCAAATAAAATCTGGGACAAAGTAGCTTTTATCATTTATTTTCTTTGGATTTTAGCATGAAAGCCAGGTGACATAACAATAGTGAATTAATTTCTTTGTCAAAAATTTAAAATATTTTCTTAAATATATATGCTCAAATTTAGGACCTTATGTTATTGACATTGTATTCTTGGAGAGTAATTAAATTTTGGGTTGACTTCAATGTTTGATTTGAAAATGTGATGGGATACCAGTTAAAATGGGATGCAAAATAGAGAGTAAAATTTAACCAATTTGGGGCTGAGCCCTGGTGGCGTAGTGGTTGTGCGCAGGACTGCGGCCCACTGGGACGGAGGTTCAATTCCAGCAGTGGGGCTGGGCCTCCTACTCCCACCACCAGAGGGCAGTGATGCCAAAAAAAACAAAACAAAAAAAATTTAACCAACTTAAAATAGAACTTTGGAATAAATTCAATTAATGTACATTCCATATATAATATTTTTTTCATAGAAAAACTAAATAGGTCAAAGTGGTTGGTATTTGGGGAACAGCCTGACGAAGTGGTTTATCATGAACTGATATTTTTGTTCAGGGAACGATAGATTCTTTATTGATCATTTACTTTAACCAAATGTATAAGAGGGCCTCAGAAAGTTCATAGAAAACTTGAATGAAAAGATAATGTGATTTTCCATGAATTTTTGAAGGACTCTCATATTAGGACAGCAATCTTGGGTATATGTATTTGTGTGGGACATGTAATATGTTTGGGGAATAATATGCATTCCAATCCTCAGGAGGGAAAATGGGGAAATAATTTTTAGTCATTTCATACACTTTTCTTATTATCAACTAAGGTTCAAGATGTGATTGCTGGGATTGTTAAGTTGGGAACAGGTACTGAGTGTGATGAGATTTGCTCCTTCCAGGATTCCTAGTTTGAGAGCCAGCCTGAATGTACTCTATCCTCGCAGGACGTTTACCATGACAGACACTGGCCCTGCAGCAGAGAGGTCTGCAGTTCTAGAGGTGGTTGATTTCTGTGATCAGCATTCATGTTCTTTGACTGCTCAGTGAAAGGTTGACAGAGTGAACCCACCCAGCAGTTCTATGGGAAAAAGACAATAAATATCTGATTCCATTAAGATTAAGACCCCAAAGTCCTTCATTCCTCTCTGTTACATATGTGTCAGAATTGACCCATTGGCACCCAATACCAGTAAGAAGTTAGATCCTTAAGAAGCCATTTGCCTATTGATCCAAACAATGTCTTTCAATGTTATCAGTAAATTTGATTGCGTTGTTATTCAATAAAATTGAATTTCAAAATCCATACATTTTGACTCCCCCCTCCTTCAAAATTGGGAGTCTGCAGACACAAAAGACTAATTAATTGTCATTCTGATGCCCAACAAATATAGAAAATTCCAATTGATATGAGTCAAGTTCTTTATCAGATTTCAGGAATTTAGAGGGCAGCAGAGAAGGTTTGAGTAATCGAAAGCAGCTCATCCATGGTGACTCAAGACTGGTTTTGATGCAAAAGACGGCTCTGATCTCCAAGACTGAAAAGGGTAGGTTGCTGAAAAGCAGCAAAGGGCCAGATAGGTGTGCTCAATGGGTGAGCCAAAGAGATGATGGGGATGGGAGACAGGTTCAGGAATTATGCACATTAAAGATAATTATGTGAATTAAATATAATCTCACTTAAAAGAAATTTCTATATATTTCTGAGTTTTAAATGTTGGTTTAAGTTTAGAGGGAAAATACCTTTATACTTTGGCCAGTTTGAACAGGTTGATAGGCTGACGATGCCTGTGCACTCTTCTTGAGAAAATTTTCTTTTCTCAACAGGTTGTGAACCAGTCCTCCAATCCACTTAAATTAGTATTTCTTTAGTAGTACTTTACTCTTTTTCAATTGGCTGAAGCCCCTCAGTTTCCTGTCTGTTTGCTGTATTTAAACTTCTGCTCTACCTCTTTCATTACCACTGATTTAAGGATTTATTATATACTGCCCTAACCAAATGTAGAGTTTATGACTTCAGTATTCATGGGACTCGATTAGATCCAAGGAAGCACATATGGTGAAATGTGCCATCTCTACATTTTGTCAATTATGCCAGTGTACTTGTGCCAAGGAAAGTGATTTCTCCCTACTAAAGACATATGAGCCAGAAAGAAGTTCTTTGATTTCTTGTTTTATGTGACATTCTGTCTGCAATTAGCAAGCTTCCAGATGTTCATGAATTTTATATTCGTCTTATATAGTCATTTATGTTTCCCACCAGAAAGCAAAGTGGTTTATGTTCCAGAAACTCAATCGAAAAACATTGCTTCCAACATGAACTTGAAATGACTCAATATTTCATGGTGTAACTTCTAATTATAAATGTTCTGTGAGATTAGAAGGCTTTTATTTTTATCTGGGTAAGTTTGAATTTTATCCATAGCCATTTAAAAAACATTTGAAAATATTTCCTTCAGTTTGGAGCTACATGTATCATCTTTTTCTTTTTGTTAACCAGAAAAAAATTTTAGTTAATATTCCCAAACTTTGTTTATTAATTTTAATTTCATCTTAACAACTGTTGTTCTTTAGTAAGATTTTATATTTTGTGCCATTATTAATTCTAACTCAGGTGGAAAAACTTTTCTAGCATTCCTTATGTTGTAATCTTTATAGCATCAGGAGGCCAAGTGTTTTCTCCCATAGAACCACTAGTCAGTTGCAACTACAACAGCTAACTGAAACAATGTCATCACCAGAGTGACTTATAAATGTATTTTCAATACACTGTCATATCCTTGAGAGGTTATTACAATACTCAGAACAATATCTTCATACTCTTATTGCTTAAGAAATTGACTCTATCAATGCTAACTCACTTCATCTTGGATTTCAGAAAAGGTCAGTTACATAGCTAATTTTCCTTTTGAAGATGGACAGGTTATCACCATTGCCCATGGTTTAACTATAGAGGTATATAACAATTAAAATTAATACTTTACATGAAAATCAAAAGCTGAATGTTTTCTAACTAGAAATTAGCATGAAGGCAGATGGTAGACAAGCAGAAAAGAAGCAAAATTTTACCATCATACTGCATACTGTTTTATATTCTGCCAGCAATGTAGGAGTGTTATTTGAAAATTTCATTATTTTTCAAGATAATCTTTTTTTTTTGGTGTGGTTTCATTTTATATTTCCCTAGTGAGTAATGAGTTTGGATATCTTTTTATGTGTTTGTCACTTCTATATCTTCTTGGTGAAATATATGCTCAATTATGTACTTTCTGGAGAAACACTGTGCTAATTTTAAAAGGGATTGTCTTCTAATTATTGAGTTATGAGATTCTTTATATGCAAGAATCCCTAGTGATTTAGAGAGTTAAGTACTGAAGTGCTGCTTGCTGACAGGGCACAATTCAAGGTGAGAAGAAACAACTGCAAGAATCTAATAATTGAAACTTGGAATATATGAAATATAAATCTAGAAAAAATTAAAATGCATACAGATCGATATCCTAGGTGTTAGTGAGTTGAAATAGGTATTGGACATTTTGAATGAGAAAATTATGGTCTATTATGCTAGAAATGACATAATCAAGAGGCATGGAGTTGTATTAATTGACAAAAAGTACATTTCAAGATCTATTTTGAAATATAATAAGTTTATAATAGGATTATTTCTATTCTCCTTCAATAAAATTCAATCAACACAACAAATATACAAATTTATGCACCAATCACCAGAACTAGTGATGAAGAAATCGAAATATTATACCAAGGACTTCAATCTAAAATTGATCAAACACACAATCAATATGCATTGATAATTACTGAAGATTGGAATGTAAAGTTGGAAACAAAGAAAAAGAAAGAGTAGTTGAAAAATTCTATCACTCCAAATGGTTCATGGCTGAAAGCAGAGAATACCAGAATGATGTTTTCTTGTGTTTTATTGACAATACAAAGGCATTTGACTGAGTGGACATAAGAAACTACAGGTAGCCTAGAGAATGGGAATTCAAGAACACTTCATTGTGTTTCATTGTGCTTGTACGTGGAACAAGAAGCAGTTGTGTGAACAGAACAAGGGAAAACTGCATGGTTTAAAACAGTTTTAAAAGTCTGTATCAGGATTGTATCCGCTCATCATACTTAAAACATATGCTGAGCAAATAACCAAATAAATGAGATGAAATAAAGAAGAATATTGCATCAGGGTTGGTGGGAGACATATTGTAAACCATTGATATGCACATAACACAGCCTTGACTGTTGAAAGTAAAGTGGAATTGAAACAATAAAGATCTATGGTTGATACCTTCAGTATAGATTACAACTCTAAATAAAGAACACCAAAACCCTTACAGCTGAACCAGTCATAGTAACATCATTGAAAAAAGGTTGAAGCTGTCAAGGAGTTCATCTTTCTTAGATCCACAGTCTGTAGTCATGGAAACAATACTCATCAAAAGACACATTGCATTAGCTAAAATCTTCTGCACACGACTTATTTAGAATGTTGAACAGCAAAGATGTTAGAGAGGACTAAAGTGTGCCTGATCCAAGTCATGGTATTTTCAATGGCCTCACATACATGTGAGAGCTAGACATTGAAAAAGGAAGATCAAAGAATTAGTGACATATTTGGATCATGAAGTTTAAGGAGAATATTGAAAGCACCTGGAATGCCAAAAGGACAAATTGATCTGTCTTGGGCAAAGTGCAGCCAGAGTGTTTCTTATAGGCAATTGGGTATGCTGTCACGAGACACCTGTCCTTGGAATAGGACATTATGTAGGTAGAGGAACGCCCTCCAAGAGAAGGATTGACACAGTGGCTGCACTATTGGGCTCAGTACTAAATAAAAAAAGCAACTTCTACAAACAAAGCCAATTGTGAGGATGGTGCAGGGCCATGCAGTGTTTTTGTGCTGCGGTGCATGAGGTTGCTGTAGGGCAGGACCTACTCGATGACCCTTCACAACAACAAGCGGAAAGCTAGTGATTCACACCTACCAGCCGCCTTGTGACAGAAAGCTGAGATTGTCTGCTTCTTCGAACACTTCCACCCTCAAGCATTGCACTGAGCAGTTCTTTTATGCTTTACAGGGTTGCCATGAGTTAGAACCACAACTCTGGCAGTGGGTGTTTTTGTTTTATTTATCTATTTTTTATGGCATTGGGTTTTACTGGTATACATTGGTTCAGATCTTGACTGAAAATAGAATACCAGGAGATGCATCTCATTGATTATGCAAAGAAATTCAATTGGACCTATCATGACAAAAGATAACATATAATGATCTCTAGAATATTACAGATTATAATATTAGATAATATCTCAGAGAAGGCAAACTTAGAACACTGATTTTTCTCACAGGACAATGGCATATAACCCCAAAAGACAATTATTCAATAAGAATGAGGGGATGTAGAGTGATTTGCTGTCAGAAAAGGTGCTCAGATAGGTCAAATTCTTTTACTATACTTATTCACTGTGTAAACAGAAATGTTGCAATATATTAAAAAAATGGCATTAGAATTGGGGAACACTAGTTAACAACCTGTGATATGCAGATTACAAAATCTTGCTTTACAAAAAAGCTTGATATATTTGCCTATTAATAGCAAAGACTTCAAAGTGGATTGCACATCAACATAAATAAAGCAAAAAATCCTGACAACTTGACTAATAAGCAATATAATAAATAGACAAAATTTTTTAATTAACAAGGATTTCATTTTACTTGTGTCCATAATCAATGTCCCTGGAAGCAGCAGTCAAGAAATTGAAAGACTTAATACATTGGGTATTGTAACTTTTTACAGACATCATTCTCTATGGCTCCAAACTAACTCAATGGAACCTAACAACATATACTTTGGATAAACTCTTCTCTACGTGTGTTATTTACAATTCTTTTCCCAATTTATTTAAGATTTGACATTTTATTTCCGTAATGATATCTTTTAAAAGAGTTTTTTTTTGTGTGTGTGGCATCACTGCCCTGGTGGGAGTAGAGTAGAAAGCCCAGCCTTGCTCCTGAAGAGCTGCTGCTGGATTTGAACCACCAACCCAGTGGAGTGCAGTCTCACACACAACTACTACCCCACCAGGGCTCAGCCTAAAAGAGTTTTATAAGTATAAAATCCCCATAACAGATAATTCAGTTGTTAAATCATGTTTAAAAGAACTATTCAGGCCTGAGCCCCGGTGGCGTAAGTGGTTGAGTGCAGAACTGCAGCCTGCGGGCTTGGCGGTTCAAATCCAGTGGCGGCTGGGTGGCGCCCACGACCACCAGAGGCAGTGATGCCCACAAAAAAAAAAAAAAAGAACTATACAATAATCACAATCAGTTTTAGAATACTTTCATCTTTCTTTTACTCATTGTTATTATCTCCTTACTATCCCCTACCAAAGAAACCATCAATCGAGTTACTTTCTCTATAGATTTACCTATCATGGATTCAATATACAGAAAAACATAAAATAACAACAGAAAACATCAAAGTAAAAGTGGGTAAACCTCAATTGAAAAAAAAACAGAACATATTAAAATTAGGACAAATTAAAAGTCAAAAGGGATATCGAATGATAAGGTTAAATTTTAACCTAACTGCATCTGCAATAATCCATTTTTCAATGTATTTTGCATGGTAGGAAAAGCTATTCGCATCCTGGTTGATGGTTAGAGGAAATTCATCAGAGACTTAATTCACATGTTTTTCCCCCTTGCGTTTTTTAAAAGCAGCAATAGCTTTAAAATTGGATTCACCAGAAATATAATCCATATGTGGACCCTACAAATGGAGTTTAGGCTTCTACTGTCATTCATAACTTTCTGAAAACCAGATGTTCACATTCTAAGCTCTGATACCATTCCCTACTTGGGATTTGTTTTGTTTTGTTTTTGTTTATTGGCATCACTGCCTCTGTGGCACTACCCAGTGCTGCTCCTGAGAGCCGCCGCTAGATTTGAACCGCCAAGCCTGTGGGTTGCAGTTTCACACTCGGGGGCTCCGCCTGGGATTTGGCCTATATTAGATCAGATTACACAGACTGGGGTGCTCTTCTAGATAAATTTAGTTGATGCCTCACTCAGATGTCTGCTTGTAGAAGATAATCCTTTAAAGGCCAATATGATATTCTTTCTAACAGCTGGCATAATCTAGTTTCCTTGACACACTTTACTCTCTAGAACACCCTTATCTTCAGTGACATCTTTACGAATGTAAGCACTGAGCAGGACTCTGTATCAGAACTAATTGCTTTTGCATTGTGATTCAAACCCCAATCCATTCAGGTACCTATGGTTTATGCATATCGTTGGTTCACTTAAGAAACATCATTAAATCTTTATGTTAGAAAACATTATCAATCTTTCCACTGATGCATAGGTAGTTCTATTGAAAATATTATTAATTTGTCCAATAATGTAGCATTTAAAACACTGTTGAGTAAAAAGAAATTATACAAATATAGGCCAGCCATGAACTTCAAAACATCAACTGTTGACTTGTACAGATTAAATTCTTAAGTGATTGGAAATCATTTACACAAACAAGTGCCTTGATGATAATGCAAACATGTTAGTTACAATCATGAGAAACACATTTATGGAGGGATTGACAAGATATTGTTGACTTCATTTCTTGAGATGGGGTGTGTACATATATACTATGTTTCTTTAAAAGACACAAAACCCAAACAACCCTCCCAATTTCTTATTCTCCAAACCTAAAGAGTGATCTGAGTGGTTTAAAAAAGTAAAGCTGTAAAGGACTTGGAGTCTTTAGTGACAAATTAATCTAAAAAACAAAACACTAACAATAACCAAACATACATTCACAAGTGCAGAATCAGTGTCTACCAGATTAATACAAGTTTATCAGAGGCTTAATTCACATGTTTTTCCCCTTTCCTTTTTTTAAATAAGAAGGACATTTAAATAATAAATTCATTATAGTCCCAGGGCACCATCCATTGGACACTCTAAGGCAGCCCTGGCTGCAACATCTATCACCCCATATTGGCCAGGGCTCATTCTGTCCCTGGGTCTTGAGAGGAAGCGAGTGACTCTTTCCTTTCTCACAGCTCCATGTGCCTCCCTGTGAAACCGCACATTCTAGGCTAAAGAGAAGACCTTTCTCTGATAGACGGAGGGCCATTCTTCGGTCAAGGGTATATGAGAAGCTGAGCTCCCCTGCTAGTATGTCTAAAAAGGCTCTCAAGATCTTAGAATATAGATTATTATTTTTGATGAAATTCAAGTTACAGTGCTTCTTTATGAATTTTCCATTGAAGACCATATAAAAAACTTTTTCCTTATATATTTTTCATGTTTTCTTTTATATATATTTTCTTTTTTTCTTTTAATAATAGTTTTGTTGGCAAATCTTACACAGTCCTATTTATCTATTCGCATACATTTCTCAGTTCTGTTATTGGGCCCCTTGGAGGAGAGTGAAACACTCTAGCACTCCCCAACCCCTTCCTATACCTCATTATTCTTGTTACTGTTTCTGAAGGGTTATCTATCTTGATTTCCATGTACTGAACAATCTTACATTTACAAATGAACATACGTGATTCTAACATGATTAATGAGGTAAAAATGAACACCTTGATCATAAGGGGAGGAAATATTGAGTAACTAGAAGATATTTATGTGGTTCATCAGTGCTATTCCACAACCTGGACTTAACCTCAGCTCCATGTGGCCCTACTGAGAGGAACTATCCAACTATTTCACAGAAGAACTTTGTCTTGCAATTGTATCCATGCCCTGTCACATTGTGTTGGTTGTGTGTTTTTGAAACACACAACCTGTTGACACCTCATGATCACACAGGTTTGTGTGCTTCTTCGGTATATATCCTTGCTACATGGAAACTTGTTTAATTGCAAGCCTTTAAGACCTCTGATGTTATACTTTTTGATAGCTAGCCACCATCAGCTTTCTTCACATTTGCTTATACACCCATTTTTAATTCAGAGATCCAGTGATCCTGTCGGGAATGTGAGTATCATACAATGCCAGTTTGTTAGAAAAAAGATTCTTGTACTAAGGCAAGATTAAGGTGGAAACCCAAAGTCTGTCTTCTTCCTTGTCATTTATATCTATAGCTATAGCTACATCTATATTCATCCATCCATCCATTATCTATCTATATCTATCATCATCATCTATCTAATCTCTACATATGCCATATATATCTATACAATCTGTTTTCTCTCCTACCCAACAGTTATATTTACCCATCATTCCATTTCAATAATTCCTCTCAGATACAATTCAATTGTTCAAAAACATTGAGGGAAGTGACACATTTTTTTGTCATCAAATTTAGAATACTTACCATTCTCTTGTAACCCTCATTGCTGGCTCCCTTCTTCCTTTCCCTCCCAGCCCTCCCTTGTCCCTCAGGAACCATCTGTCACTGTCTCCATAAGTGTGCCTACCCTGGATTTCATGGAAAGGTCAACACCAAAAGAGCATAGAAAGGGTCCCAAGTCTAACAGGAATGGTGACATAGGCAGATAATTACCTCTATTGAAAGAAAGAAAAAGATCCATAAAACCATCAGCCCAGTCACCCTTTCTTTCAAGGTCACCTATTCTGAATCCTGCTTGCCTAGCAACCTAAAAATAGAAAAATTAAAATAAAAAGAAGAAATGTTTTGATGTAGAGAGGGTTTGCTTGCTTCATCAGTACAACACAGCACACTGCATTCACCATGCCTTCCTGATGGTCCCTTTGAGAAGAATTGCCCATCCACTCCCAAGTGGGTTCGACCCCTCCCCCACCCCTCCACCTCCAGCAGTTTGCATGCTTTCAGACCTCATGTATCTCTTCCTTGTATCTCTTAGACATTTTACAGATTTATCCTTAAGCTCAAACCTATAATTCACTTTTTTTCTTGATAATTTTTTTGCTTTCTTTCTTAAAATAATTGTATTGGCGGCTCTTGCATATATTATAACATTCAGTACATCATCTGTATCAAGCACATTTGCACACATGTTGCCACATACATTTCCAGACATTTTCCACTTGAATCCTTGGTATAAGCTCCTCTTAAAAAAAAACTACTCCCTCACCCCCCCGCTGTTTTTTAATGAATCATTTTATTGGGTACTCACACACCTCCTCTTATGATCCATCCATACATCAATTGTACGCAGACCTCATTTGCACACTTGTTGCCATCATCACTCTCAAAATATCCTCCCTCCCCTTAGGCCCCCAGTTCCAGCTCCTCATATTTCCCTTCCTTTCTACCCCCCATGAACCCTTAATAATTTACAAATTGTTATTTAATATCGTATACTGTCCGATGTGTCCTTTCACTCACTTCCCTGTTGGCCATGCTCCCAAGAGAAGGTTATATGTAGATACTTTATTTACAATGTTGAAAATTTTCTTTTTCTTTTTCATTTGCAAATCTGTGCACAAATAAAAAAGCTTTTATTGTAAACTGAGTGAAAATTTTCCGAGTAAATCACTTTCCAGTCAACAATTCATGCACATGTTTTTTATGCCAATGATTACAATCCTCTCAATCTAACATCAGTTCTCCCACTTCTTGTCTTTGTTTCTTGCCCCAAAACTTCCCTCTTTCCAAACCTCTCAATGTTGCTCTTGGGCAAATGCTACCCTTTGATTTCAAATGGATGATTATTCTAAAGCAAGCACACATCCTCAATGCTATTGTTCCTTTTGCAAACCTGTGTATTGTTTGATTGACTATTCAGTTATGGTCTATACAACCAGTACGTCTGGTCTTTCTTATGATATTGGTTTACTTTCCCCACAATGTTCCTTTACTTTATTCAGGACCTTGGATGGTGAATTCTTCCAGGGTAGTCGACAGTGGTACCCAGCACCATCGAGTTTTTCTGGTCTTAGGGTTGTGGAGCTAAGGTTCAAAGGGCCCATTAATTCTTTGGATTCATTGTTTCTATGTATCTTTGATGATTTTCTTCTTCCTTATTCCCTCTAGATTGTGAAACAACAATTTTCAACTTAGATGGCTATTTATGAACTTTTAAGATTTCAGTCCTTACTTACTAAAGTCTCATGTAGAACATTATGTTGTGGACTATTGCCAATTGGCTTTGGCAAGAACCATGTTTTGAATATACTTCTTTCTTCTATTTAATTGTCTCGATTTCTTTGTAAAAAAGTCTATTGACCATACACCTAAGAGTCTATGATTTTATGGTATAATGATCAATTTTGAGTTAATTTGTATATATGATCTTGCTACATTAATGCTCTAACTGCTCTACTAATATATATATGTATCATTCTGGCAAACCTGTGATGGGCATTTTCAGTAATTATTATTATAAATTTCCCTGACAATTAACCTCCATTGTTTGTGTAACTTGTGTCCAACCACAAAAGGTTTGAGTGGGTAAAAGTGAAGAATTCAACTACTGTCATATGGAATTGGCCTATATTGACCCAATATCCCTCTCTCTACAAGGTTTTAAAAATTACTATCAGGAGCTCATCAAAGACAATATTAACAGAAGATGCTTATCTCTCAGGAAATGATCAATATGAGTCTGTACCATAAATTGACAGAGAGGATTTTAAAGTGAGCCAAAGGTAGATAAACAACAACAACAACAACAACAACAAAAAGCATAGATCCAGGAATGGATTTTGGGCTGGCACTAAATCCTATCTCCCTGAAGAACAATTAGTTCTTACATCATGGTCCTGCTCAGCACTCACTCTCAGGAAAAGAACATAGAAGATAGGATTGCCATAGCAAAGTGTCACAAAGAAATTACAAGTGTCTAGCTATCAGATAAGGTGGTATATCAGGTAAGGTAGTATATGGGATCTTAAAAGCATGTATCCAAACAAGCAGCCATTTAAGTGAGGTGTCAACTAAGTCCACATGGAAGAAACCAAAGTCTTGTAAATCATATCATCTGAAGTCAAAGGAATGATTAGTATCAGCGCCTCAATTGTGAGACTCTGGTCTGCAGAAGGCTAGGGATTCAGTGGAGCCCAAGATGCACTTGTGAGGACTGCATGGGAAATAAGCGTCCTGTGACCTTCCTCCATCCATAACTGAGGGATGGGAGGAAAGTGGTCACTAAAAAGAGTGCATTGGAGTGTAGAAAATTAAAGAGATAAACCTGATTTGAACAGTTAAAACTTTATCGGTTGATCTGAGGCATGCTGGACCTGATCTGGTTTTTAACATTTTCTGTATTATTCTATTTTCTTTGTTTGTTCATAGGATTTATATAAGATGTGCTATGTCATTGAGGGGTTCTCGTCTTGAAGCTGTATTATTTTATGTTTTCTCAGTACTTCAAGCCCAGGATTGATGAACCTATAGGAATAGCAAGTAGAATAATAATATTGGAGATGGGTGGGATGGGATATAGTGGTGGCGGTAGTGGGGTGGAGGTGATAAAAGGGAGTAAATGCCAAGGAGTCCAGGAAGAAAAAGAATGCTTAGAAACCGATTGTGGTACAATTGCACAAAGTTACTTGATGTGACTGGCATGATATATGCATTAATTCTCAATTAATAATAAATTAAAATAAATATTAAAAGAGTAAGGTTTCAATCTATAAACATGGAAGATGCATCCATTTTTTAAATCATTTTATTGGGGGCTCATACATCGTTTTTCACAATACATAAATAAACATACTGTGCCAAGCACCCTCACATGTCCACTTCTATTATCATTCTCCAATTGTCCACCTTTTCCCTTGAGCCCCAAGTATCAGCTTTTCCATCCCTTCCCCTCTATCCCTGCTCTCTCCTCCCCACCAACCCTCAATGCTTTATACATTGTTATTGTTCTGTCATATCTTACACTGCCCAACCTCTCCTCCAACCCACTCCTTTGATGCCTGTCCTTTAAAAAGGAGCTTATATGTATATCCTTGCAGTTGGTTCCACCTCTCTACCCCACCTTTTCCCTACCCTTCCAGTATCTCCAATCTAACCATTGGCCTGAAGGGACTCATCCATCTTGGTTTCCCCATGATGCATCCATTTTTGAAAAGATCATATTTAACTTTTTTCAGCAGTATTGTCATTTCCTATACATGGGTCTTATATTTCTCCTATCAGAATATATTAATAAGCATGTTACTTTTATATACTACTATGAGTTAATTTGTTTTATTAATTAATTTGGGGACCTTGGCAGTGTGTAGCAATACAGCTGATTCTTCAGTTGGAATTAGTTGGTAGACTCCTACTTATCCTTTGTGGTCAAGAAAGTGTGTGGGGGGGAGAATCTGAGCTCCTATGTATAAGAATTGCCTACAAGAATCACCAGAGGATCTTGTTAAAATGTAGTTTCTGAGTCAGTGTAGTTGGCATGGAATCATAGATTCTCAGTAGAGTTTCAAACCAGTATGAACTGGTTACGATCCAGTTCCAAGTTTTTCCTCTCAAGCTTCCTTCCAAGATTGTCATTTTTCCAGGGCCACCTAATATTTGTTATAATCTGAGTTATCTATATTAAAACATATAATTATAATAGGAGGAGCAACAATTACTTTTTAGTTTAATAAACTTAGCACTTCTCTTAGTCTAAAGGTGATAAATTAGAGCGGCTATGGAATAGAATATTCCACCATTAATAGATTGTGAACCCTAAGGGTCCCTATTTTATAAGCCCATCTGTGATCCAACAAATGTGAGTATAATCACTCTCAGTGGTTACGGATATCTTGCTGAGACTTCCTGTGAACAACCTTTTTCTAAACACTCCACACCCTGCTTAGGTGCCAGTGGTCTGCAATTCCCTCAGGAATCAGATTGCAGTGGGTATCTTGAACTCTTTCAGCTCCTTCATCAGTATAGAGGACGTTACTTAAAACTATCCACGTATTTCTCTTCCCTCAAATCTCTGTGTCACTAATATTTTGTAGCTTTTCCATTTTGTGTCTAGTTTGCTGGTAGTTTTCATTCTGAATAATTGTTGAGTTTAGTTTGCTATTTTCCTACACCAATTAAGGTGATTTTTTTAGTTTAGTCCCAAATTAGTATAGTAATTTGTATTAGACTTTAAAGGTTAAGCCAACCTTACATTCTTGAGGATAAAATACTTTTTTTATTCATTATCCTTTTTATATACTGTTGAATTCAATTTTCTATTATTAAGGATTTTTATGTATATATTTATGTCAAATATTTGTTTTTATTTTTATCATTTGCTTTTTCTGCCAGTATAGTGCTGCCTTCATAAAATACCTTTGAAACTATTTCTTCTTCATTTTCTGAATGGTTATGTATAGGAATGTTATTGCTTCTTTCTTAAATGTTTAATAAGCTTCACCAGTAATGTCTTCTGCATCTAGAATATTCTTTGTGAAGTAAATTTTTAGTTATTAGTTTAAAATACATTTAAAATTTAACAGCTATTCTCTTTATTCTTGGCCTACTTATAGCTTTTTGACTTTAGAGGTGTTTATTTAATCTTAGCAAATTAATTTCTGGCAGAATTATAACACTGTTTTCTTTTTAATGCCTGAGAGATATTTATGCTTTCTTTGCCATGTTATATAATTGATTTGTCAATTTTATTTAAACTTCAAAAAAGATTTTATATGTTTATAAATTTTGTTTTTGTTTTATTTATGATTTCTGCTTTCCAGTTCTCAATGTAATTTTTACTGTTGTCTTCCTGGTAGGGGGAATAATTTAATGCAGGTAATAAAACACTAACACTAGCTACTTTTGCTTTTCTTTTTTAAAGGATTTGTGGTGGCATAGTGTGTTATGAGTTTGAAACCACAAGTTGCTTGGGGAGAAAGACGAGACTTTCTGCTCCCATAAAGGTCTACAGCCTTAGAAATCCAGATGGGTAGTTCTTTGCAGTCCTGTAGGGTAACTATCAGTTGGAATTTACTTGATGGCATTGAATTGAGGTCCATTGTGTCTCCTTAAAGATACTGGACTCTCAGTAGAAACAAAGCCTGGATCTTAACCAATTAACTACCTTATCTTCTAAAAAGGGTCAACTTACTTCAAAATTTAATTAATGAAGGTCTTTGTCCTATTGGAACAGTGGTGAAATATCAACGACTTTATATAATGAGACATTTATTCAGTATTTCTTGAAAGCCTGATATATGCTAATTTTTTTAGGTTCTGGAAAAGCAGCATTTGAAATGACATGTCCCTGACTTCAGTCAATTTAATCTGCAAATTAATGTTATAAAATCATTTCAGTAAAAAATGCTGCAAGTTATGCAGAAAAGGGTCTGAAGCAGGCAAGGCCTGGAGGCAATGAATCAGGTACAGGTTAGATGTAAGATTATAAGTAGAAGATGCTGGAGGCAAGCATTGAGATAAAGAAATAGAGATGAAGAGAGATGAACTTCAAGAGAGATGCATGAGATCTTAGTATGATAACTTGAAGAGGACAAGAATGGCTTCTAGTGTAAAAGAATAAGTTGATAATGATTCCATTTATAGAAGTGGAGAGACGCAAGGTCAGAGCAGGGATGGGAGGAAGGCTCTGAGTAATAAAGAAGGGTTCTGGTAGTGTAGTGGTTACATGCATTGCTTCCAGGTTGGCAGTTTGCAAACAACAGGAGATCCATGGGAGAGAGACAGGGCTTTCTATTCCAGTAAAAAGTTACAGTCTCAGAAACACAGAGTGGGTTATAATGAGTCAGCAGTGACTTTGGTATTTGGCTTATGGGTAGTGAAGGAGCCTTGGTGGGGTAGTGGCTACCCATTGGGCTGCTAACCACAAGGTCAGTAGTTCAAAACCATGGGCTTGTGTCCTAGGAGAAAGGGGAAGGGTTCTACTCCTGTAAAGAGTTAGAGTCCCTGAAACCGACAGAGGCAGTTAACCCTGTCCTATAGGGTCTCTTTGAGTTAGAATTGACTTGATGGCATGATTTTTAAAAGTTAAAAAAAATGGACAGCAAGATCTATTGGTAAGTGATTTGTTGTTCAGAAGGGAATCTAGAGAGTGGGAAATTATTCTGGATCAATTAGTTACAAGACAAAGCTGTCCTCTAGAGTCCTACACTGACACATGACTCCTTCATTGGCTGAGTGAAAAGAAAACCAACAGTACAAATTTAGGAGGTCTTAATATTTAAAAACCAAACAGAAGAAAAAAATCACTTACAATGACCCCAGTGTTGCTTCTCAATTCAGACTAGACCGGAACATGTACACAGGTATAGAAAGGGATGGGAGCTCACGACACGCAGAATCCAGGAACAGGAGTTGGAATAGTGATATCAGAAGGGTAGGGGGAAGAGGTGGAGCGAAGGGGAGAAGATGGAATGGATCACAATGATCAACACACAACCATACACTCCTCTACAGGGGGAAGAACAACAAAAAACATGGGGGAAGGGAGATAGCCGTCAATGTGAGAGATGAAAATAATAGCAATGCACACTTTATCAGGGAGTCCTGAGGGTGGGTGGAAAGGGGAGGGGGGAGAGCTGATTTCAAGGGCTTAATAGTAAGTAAATGAGGGCAAAGAATGAGGATGACATGTGTACAAACATGCCTGCTTCTATTGATGTATTGATTGTGATATGAGTTGCATGAGTCC